>MU914649.1:0-16862 GCA_036418165.1 Cooperia oncophora
TCGAATGCTGATTACGAATATTTGTTTATTTATTCATGCGTACATGGAACGCGCCCAAGTTAGACAATGTGGTAATAGAGAAAACAGATTACTCAAGAAATTAACTAAGGAAAATAAAATAAAACTAAATAAGACAGAACTCAAATAACAAAAAAAAAATTAAATCAACTACAATTCAACTGAGACAGTGTGCAGCACTCAGTTTGTCAGGAGGATGAGTTCCAAACAAAATTGACGGCAGGAGAAGGTCAGAATTTGATCAGGTGGCCTTAAACCGCAGAGAACGAATTGCGGAATAATGGTGACATGAAGGCTTTCCTAACAAGGTACTAGTAACCGGTGATGAAGCAACTGTCCGCACCAGCTGGCCACAGTGCCCTTAGCGCCACATGAGGGGTCATAGGGGTATGCCGGCACTTCGAGACACGGGTATACCAGCAGCCCACGTGGAACCGACACACTGGTCAGAAGCGACAAAACAGATCTACTAGACCTAGAGCCTAGACCAGACCGACGTTTCATAGAAGGCATAATCTTGAGAAAGGTAGTATAGAGACAGATATAACTGGATGGAACTCCTCACGATAAACCAAGTGACAATGATGACGCAGGCTCACTTGAAGAGTGGAGGAACAAAAGAAAAAAACATATGTGGTGAACAGCCCTCAAAGTAAGATGCTAAGCATCCCCCTACCATCCAGTGAAGCGAACGCAGAAGTTTAGGCTGCGTGCTATATGGCGTACAGGGAGAAGCACAATCACCAGTGATCACACTGCCGAACGCAAGTGCACAAGTCGAACACGTACTGAAAAGAAAAAGACAACATTACATCATGAGGAGAGACTGAGAGCATGGCAAAGATTTACCTTGTTTATTCTTCTTTTAAACGAAACACTAGTAACTGCTCCAGTAATTCCGGGGGAGCGTGTTAAGCCATCTCGCGCAGCGATGAAATATAACATTGTGAGTTAAAGCGCGATACCTAGGACGGACGCGAGAATAGTCCAGATTAAACCCACCACGCCTACCACCAACAGGTCTGAAGAGCCAGTACTTACTAGCGCGCAATTTAGATTCCCCACGGAGGACCCGAAAGCTAAACACTAGATCAGCAATCACCCGCCTACACTGTAATGATTTCATCGAAAACACCTTCAGACGCTCTTCATAACTCGGCAAATTACTGCGAAGGCTATTACTTGTAATTCTGTACCAAAGAAGGCGAGTGAACACACGCTGAACCTTCTCAATTTTCTGATATACTTCTTGATATATGGGCTCCAGATCTGTGAGCAATATTCGAGACGAGGCAGTACATAGGCTTTGTATAGACGAGTGAGCACATCCGAAGATTGCACGCTACGGAAAAGAGCAAATAGACTGACGAAGGCCTTCTCTACGGCTTGGTTTATATGGGAGTAGAAGTTCAGCTTTGAGTCAAAAGCACACCAAGATCCATAGCTGACTGACACATTGTAAGCCTAATGTCGTTAATGTAGTAATCAGCCGGGCCAAGATCTCCAATGTGCATAACCGAAGTCTTACTCAGATTCAGTGGAATGTCCCAGTGGGCAGCCCAATCAACCATTCTTATGAATGGAAAGTTTCAGAGCACCCGAACACTTTCATAGTTGTATCGATCAAGTACGCCATAGATTTTGATATCATCAGCATACATTTGAATTTTAATGTCACAGGACGTTTTGAGAAGATTAGGTGCATAGTGTAAATTAAGAACAACAACGGGGACAAAACTCCACCCTGTGGGACTCCACTTCCACAAAAGTACCTCTTGGAACAACTACTGTTGACTCTAACAGTCATGTGCCTGTCAAGAAGGTATGAAGTGAGCCAATGTAGAAGTTTCCCACGGATGCCCAATGTCCAATTTAGCCAGCAGTTTATGGTGACAAACCTTGTCGAAAGCTTTTGAAAGGTCAATGTAGACAACATCTATCGATTTGCCTTCATTCAGTGCCTTACAGAAGTCATACAAGGTGTCAGACAGATTAGTGCTCGTAGATAAGCCCGGAATGAAAACCATGCTGCTCTGGAGGGATGATTCGAAGTTTCATGAGCCAGGCTAAGAGCCTTTCATTTATGATTTTCTCCATAACCTTGACAGGAGTGGCGGCAAGGCTGATTGGGCGGAAGTTGCTTAGTGTGTTTATATTGGAGGACTTCTGGATGGGTGTGATAATCACATCTTTCCACAGCTGAGGGACCTCACCTGTGAGAAAGGAGAGGTTAAACATTATAGCCAGAGGCTTGCACAGCGAAGAGTGACATTTTTTGTAAACTATCTGAGGGATCCCATCGTAAGGCTCACTAGTTGAGGGGCGAAGCTCTTCAGGATGGTAGAAACAGCATCAGGATCAAAGAAGAAATCTGTGAGGCTATCAGCGACATGAGGGAAGTGGGAGAGATCCCACTCATGAGAGAATTTGGACGTGAATATACTGGAAAAATGAATAGCGAGTGCATCTGCTTTATCCGCGTCACTACGGTATACCTTACCCGTTTGGTCAGCAAGTGTAGGGAGGAGGTGGTTCGGCTTCAGCTTCTGCCCAAATTAGTGAAAGAGCCGTCGCAGTGAAGCTTGGGATCCAAGCCGGCGCTCATAGTTAGCGAGGAACTTCCTCCGATGATGGTTCAAGACAGAGCACACTTTCCCGTAGAGAACACTGCCAAGAGGGGAGCTCAGTTCAGAAAAGAGGCGTTTTTTTTGCTGTAGTAAGTTGCTTATATGGAGGGGGTATTTTAGACCAGATCTTCTAATGGACTTGAAAGGAACGGTATGCGCAAGCCCATTGTACACCACCCTACAGAAATCTCTGGTATATGTCATCCATAGAGGAATACTGATCAAGGAGAGCCCACCAGTCTATGCTTAGGAAATAATTGTTGAGGGCAGTAAAGTCAGTGTTCAAGAAATCAGGTCTGGGAAAAATCACAAGGGGGCTGGATTCTTCGAGAAGGTTAAAGGAGACAACGTTATGGTCTGATGTAGCGAGCGGAGGTAAGACCGAAACGTCCAAGATATTGTGAGACGTTGAAAGTATAAGATCGAGGACATTTCCATTGTGAGTGGGCTGCTTGACATGCTGTTCCATACCACATCCCGAAAGAAGTCCATATAAGCAGCAGAAGCAGAATTTAATGCACTCGGGCTATTCCATTCAACTTGGAGATTAAGATCACCAAGTATCACAGTGCTCTCGCGCACAGGCGCTAGGTCACCGAGCACTTCAATTAGGGCATCATCATCAGCTTGGTCGAATTGGGTGGGCGATATACCGTAATGAGGCGGGTAAAGTAGGACCTCGTCGGGAAAAACAGATCAAAACAGAGTCCATCAGCTTTCCCAGCTGTAATGTGAGTCACGAATTCGACATGAATGTTCCCTTTAACGAAGCAACAAACACCTCCACCCTTACCGCGAGACCTGTCATGGCGATGAAGTATGTAGGGAAGAGAACCAACTAACTCAGAATCAAGAATAGTGCCCAACCAGGTTTCAGTGACACACACAATATCAGGTTTATATTGCGAGATGGAGGAATTTGTTAACTAAACTTCGAGTATTCAGTAAGTAACATCGCAATCGAGGCAACCATGCGAGCTTATGGGTTTCCCGATGTCTATTGGACAGCTGTTCCATCTTGTGCTCACGGGCAATTTGCCTGAGCCTCTGCGATGCTTTCTTGCAAGGCAGGTCATGCTTTACGTATGAACACCTGGTGGAAGCTGCCATTCCGGAGTAAGCGGGCATTGGAAAGCGCAGTGCGCCAATGCGAAGAAGACGGAAGCACGACTTTCACGAGCCGTGGACGTCTGGGATCGCGCTTGCCCATTCTGTAGACCTCACAGGGATGGCACTTAACCTTAAGAGTATCTAGAACACTTGCGACCTTTCCCTCGAAATCGTTTTGACAATCCGAAGGGGAAGGCCTTCATTGGGCTCCTCTAAGCCATACACAACAATGTTACGAGCACGCTTTTCGTTTCCAATAGCCTCAGTGAAGTCCTGAGGAATTTTCTCAGAAAACGCACTGAGCAGAGGGCTCATTAGAGGGTCCTTGTTGCGCTCAATGATGATCCTGAGGAGATCTGCGGCAGATAGTTTTCCAACATCGAGAGCTCCCCCTTGGCTACCATTCGCCTCCTGGGAGCTCTCGACAGACTTAGAATCATTGGGGCCATTCTTTTTAGCCGCCGTGCGTTGACTCCTACCCACCATTGTTCTATGATCTACCAGTAATCGAACAGGACGGGAGGAAACGTAAACACTGAAACCAGAAAATTAATAACGTAGGAAAAGAACAAAACAAAAAATAGCAGAGTAAAGTAAACACAAAACAGCAGGATGCAGCACGGTAAGTGAAGAAGTTGAATATATTAGGTTGTCGCATAAGTTCTTATACACGACTTTTTTGTAAATATCTCAAAACGAACCAGCCTGGAGATTAGAGGTATGCACCATCACCATTCACTACTCGACGCCAGCGCTCAGGCAGCTTGTCGATTTCATCCTTCCAGAACGACGGAGGCTGGGACTGAAGGAGTTCGTCGCAGCGCCTTTCGACCGCGTCTCTTTGTTTCAAACTTTTTCCGTGCCACTAGGATACGCGTGCAGGAGCCTGAAACAGCCCAGTAGTCAGAAGGACGAGAGCGTCAGGGCTGTAGGGAGGATGGTGGCGGACATCAGCCTCCGTACCTTCTCCGCTCGGCCTGTGTCGCTTTGCAAGGTGTGTAGGTAGGGCGTCGTGTCCGTGGTGGAAGTAGATAGATTTATCCCGCATTCCTTCACGATCGCGTCGCTGATCTTTTCCAATTATCCGCAGAGGGTCATGTGGAATGCGATCAATCGGTCTGCTCCCTGTCTCCAGCAGCCCAGTGCTCCATGCCTCTTCTGGAAACCAACATGGGAGCAGGACAGGAGAACCTTTTTGGGGTGAAGGTCGGCCTTTGGGGTGGCTTCTGGCTGTTCTCCTTTGTCGACCCACTGCCGCTTCCTCACAGGGTTATCGTAGAGGACCCACTTCTCATCTCCAGTGATCATCGAGTTGAGAAAGTGAAGCCTCTTTTGGAAAGTGAGGAGAGAGTGGTCACCCTCCTCGAGAGGTCATAAGCGGACAGTTCATGTGGGACCCATCGACCAAGCTTTGCTACCTTGCCGAGCTTTTCTAGTCCACGTGCAACCGTCGAATGATCATAGCTAAGCATGGTCGCCATTTCTCTGGTGGTGAGGTACGGGTCCTCCTCCACGGTGGAACGTAGTACTTCCAAATCCAACTCCATCCGACCCGACCTCGGAGCATCTTCGAGAGAAAAGTCTCCTTTCTTGAATTTGGCGAACCAATTCTTGCATGTCATGTAAGAGATGACGTCCTCACCGTATGTATCCACCAGCTTGGTATGGGCTTCCTTTGCATTCCAGCCGAAATCGTGGAGCAAAACCAAACAGTGGCGCAGGTACGTTTTGTCACAGTGCAAATTGTGCGACATTGTGTACTGCAAATGCAAGCTCGGTGAGTGATAGCTAGTGTAATGAAAGAGTATAATGTACACGTCACGCACACGTGATGACGTAATACCAACATCCATGCGAACGAAATAGGAGAGGATCAAACACGTGTATAAGAACTTATGCGACAACCTAATAAAAGATGGATACGAAATGTACAACCTGGGATAGTCCCAGGTGTGTTCGACTTCTTCGAATGGACACCACACGAAGAACAAAACAAATTTATTAGGAACAAAACGACAACAAACAGGGACAACATTGAGTTAGTACAATCTAGCCTAGACGATACAAAGGAGATGAATCCAGCTTCCCTGGGCAAGAGAGAGGGTGAGAGGATGATCAAAAAAAAACTGGAGAACGTCTCCTGGGACCCCGGCCTTTCTTCTATAGGTCCTCTACTTAGCCTGAGGGAAATTGGCGGGCCTTCTCCATTGCCTGGGGGAGAATATCAGTACTTTTGATCTGTCCCGCTTCCAATCGACAGAGGGGTTACCGTAATCTTGATCCATATCGACAATCGGGCGCAGGGGGTTCAATATGATCTTTCTT
Source organism: Cooperia oncophora (assembly GCA_036418165.1). Classification (NCBI taxonomy): domain Eukaryota; kingdom Metazoa; phylum Nematoda; class Chromadorea; order Rhabditida; family Trichostrongylidae; genus Cooperia; species Cooperia oncophora. Next base: position 6,081 of record MU914649.1, read on the forward strand.
CGGGATCTCGCCAGTAGGTCGTCCCCTGCTCCTCTCCCTTTTTGACACAGTACGTAATAACAAAAAATCTCATTGTTATTTCAAACTCTGGAAGAAATACGAGCGGTGATCCAGTAGTCATCGAACACTGGCGCCAGTATGAATGTCATGTTCACACAATAAAAAGTAAAGTTTTTACTGGAAGGCACGGAATATGGGCGCAGTTCGGCGAATTCTCGGAGGAGATTTCAATGAAACCTAAGGAGCATATTCGTAGCCTTTAGATTATGATGGCTGCCTGTTGTGTTCATGTAGATCAGAGTGAGAGTGTTCTTTCCTTTTCATATACATACATTCTCGTAATATGCTTAAGTTTCTGAGGTTGCAAAAAGCCCTGTTAGTTCAGCTTCTTGGTCAGCTCGACTTCCGTTAAATTTCGTTTGCTTTCTGGTGGTAGCGTTTTTCATCTTAATTCTAATTTTTTGCACCTCGAATCTATAGGACCATCTAGTCAGCTGTCACGTGCCCTGCTGAGTAAGCGCTATAGGGAGGTCGCACTGAGTGGACCCTTCGTCTTGAAGATGCGCGGGGAATGATATGTAGTCTGATGTTATTCTCGAGTCCACCACATGTAAGCACACAGACGGCGAGCCAGGCGATCAAGCAAAAGTCTTACTCTAGTCAAATGTACTACTTGTATGCGGCCTCTTGCTCGGTTGATCTCTACACTCGATCCTGTTAGTCAGCTTGCCGTCCATGTTGTTCACTGCTGGATGTGGGCATTAACGCGCATGCCGCATGCTGTGAATAGCGGATTGAGGATCTAAAAATGTAGCTTCCTATCACAACCCTCCAGATTCACTTCCTTTCTGGTGACGGAACTGGCAGCACAGTTGCGGGCTTTCTATGTACACTCGATACCTGAGATGTGGCAGGCGTGGCGCGTACTTATACTCAGCGTGGCAGTGGCAGTGCTTTTGGTGAGATATTTTCATTTTGGCAGAGTTGTGGTCATAGTACAGCCTCTATACAACGATGATAGTTGTCTCAAACTGAAATATCCCACGAGTTACCCATTCTGGGCCTTGTTTACATGCCACGCCTACTCCGTCTCAGGGATAGGGAGTGTACTTCGCACATGGCAGAGATCCATCCTGCTAATGTATGTACAGCATTTTTTTCAATGTATCTCCTACCAGGTAGATGTCAATCATATGAGAAATTCAAAGACGGCCATCTTTGCACGAGATTGGACTGCATTTGGAGCTTTGAGGAAGGGTCCTATTCGTTTTAAGAGCTTTTTCGGTTTTCCTCGCTTTTCTTGCTCAGACGCGCTGTAGACCCTTCCTCTGTCCTGTCCCTCCCGTACTCGAAAGCAAAATTCTAGGCAGGGGAATGCGTGCCAATGATGTGCTACACTCTGTTTCACATCAAAATTAAACACAAATCTCCGAGTGGCTTCTTTCCAGCCAATGTCATCTGTCCTTTCGAGGTCGTTCATTTAGTACCGGAGACCTGTCTGGAAAGGTGAAGCCACTGATTTGTACATTGTTTCGCCATTCAAGCAATTGTATAGGCAAAATCCTTTGGATTATGCCTCCATTTTAGGACGGACTGGAATACGTGGCGCGTGCCAGAAGGGATTGATCGGATAAAATGGCCTGTAGTTCTGGTATTTTCGAAGGAGTGCTTGCATTTTATGATGAAGATCGAATTATTACTGGCATCATTATGAACTGAGCCCAGGGGATTGTAATAATGGGTACTCTTACCGTGCGCGCGTCACGGGATCGAATCCCGCATCGGCTCCCGCCAAGGTCAACCGAGCTTTCTCACTCCAGGGAGACCAGATTCGCCCGGGAGGATGAGAACACTGACTTGTACATCGGCTGGCCCTCAAGTCATTGTATAGGCCACATCGCATTCAATAACCACTACGATTCTGAGTGGCAGTAGAATGCGAGCCACATCTGAGTTCATTTTTTTCCTTTTTATATAACCACCGTCTCTCATACTGCTAGAGGATCATAAAATGTGCTCACTAAAACCGGACTTGGTGAGGGTAGATATCTAACGTTAGTCGGACGTCCATTCCAAAAAATTGGCTCTAGTCAAGCCATGAAACGGGTTGTGTGAACAGGACCAGTAAATTTACTCGGCATTCATGTAAATAAGGATTCGCCAATTTCTCTCTTACTTAGCACGTTGCCTAGATGTCAGTGTCACGTGGACTAGTAGAGCCCTTCGAATAACGAGGAATAAATCATTTGTCAGATAAACCCCTTTTGCCTGTTCCTGATGTTTGGCTATAGTTTCATTGAAATTTCAAAGGAAATTTTTTTTGTTCCTCCCTTGGTTGATTACAAACGTTCAGGCGGTATCACAGTATTTATCAGCGCTTAAGGAGCATGTTGACAAACTGCCTCAGAAGTCACCCATATAAATTCCAACACAATTTCAGCAGAGTTTGTGTAACTTCTTGAGTCAATTAAGTAATCTATACGTGATAACTAATGGTGGTGCATTTGCCTAGAAGGTGAGGGGGGGGGTACGGATCACATCGACATTGAAAGGGTCAGTAATTGTTTTATTCAGAAGGTATTATGTTCACCTGTTTCGGCTTATTTTCGCATTTCGTGACTGCTTGCTTTCGTTCCCGAACTCAAATAATGGCTAAATTGAGTGAATGAACCCTGAGTGAGACACTGATTTGATTGGAATTCAAACATCGCCTTTAACCTTGGACCTGTGCGATTGCTTGCGGGAACCAGCTATTGTGCTATCGGGCACGTTTTACCCTAGTAATGTGTCCGAATCTAGCTATCCTGGAGAAAAGAATCTTTCTCTTGAAAGCCCGAGGTACTGACTCAAAAAAACAGCCAATTCAATGCTCATTGTACCTGGATACGTGGCGAGAGAATCGTATTTCGCCGCGTCAGTTGGCGTCGCATGCGACGTCGCGCTCGCTACTGGCGACGATTTCAGGTGGTATTGGTCGAGAACAGGTAATTTATGGCCAAAAATAAACGTCAGTGCCTACAGTGTCATTCTCTACATAACCTAGTGTTCCAGTCGAAAGTGTAGTGCAAACTGAGGAAACGTTGCGTCTATTGCCGCGCGCGACGGGGTGGTTCACGATTCCCTTGCCCGCCTCCCATTGTATACTCGAAGTCCCTGAGATAGGGTAGGCGTGGTCGCATGCTTCAACTTAACTGAAGGTGTCTATGCTTCTGGTGAGATATTTTCATCTTGACACAATTGTTGTCGTGTCTCTGTCCAACAGAGAACAAGATGACAGTTGTCCCAGACTGGAATATTCCAGAGCCCAATTCCGTGTCATGCTCAAATGCCACGCCCAGTCTGGTACAGGGATGAGGAGCGTACCTTACATTCGGCTGCAACAAGTTCTTTCAATGAGAGAATTGTAGCTTTTCAATCGAAAGAGTATAAATTTCTTGCTTTACAGAATGCGGATTTGCTCATGTGGTCTTCTTCTGCTTCTACAAGTAGTCTTCACGTGGTGTGGTAGGTACGGGCGAAGGTACGCTCCAGGTTACACTGCAATTTACAACAAAATCTGCTTCAGATACGGATACGGCCGCCACAGGAAACCGATTCCGGTGCCTGTACCGGTACCTTCTCCAGTTCCCGTACCGGTACCTTCACCTGTTCCGATACCGGTACCTTCTCCATATCCATTCACGAATCCCTTTGGTATGCCTCCTCCTCCATATCCAATCACGAATCCCTTTGGTGTGCCTCCATGGTATGGACGATTCCGAGCTGCCAGAAGTGGAGGTGAATCCATTTCTAATTAGCATGCGGTCAGAGTTTCTTGTTACTAGGTCCGAAGGGTAGGGAATATACACTAGATCGGACGATTACAATTCTGAGTTTACTTCCTAGTTATCGCCCTCTTTTATATTCGAATGTTCTCGGTTTTGTTTATACATAAGTAATTCAGTCTAGATCTATCTATCTATTACAATCTACCCCAAAAAACCAGGATTGCGGCTTGGACATATCCTTCCATTTGCTGTAGGTGATCACAAAGGGACGGGGTACGAGTCAAACTGAGCCTTCTTCGGAAGTAGGTCTTACAGATTCGGGCCAAGTCCCCAACATAATAATGTGCCTGTACATGCCTGCTCACAGGAGAGCACAAGTGGTCGAATATTGCGATAAGCTCATTGACGCGCTGCCATCACAAAAGTGCTGACCATGAGTGCTATAGTCGGAAACGCAACCATAGACGGGTAACGATATGCACTTGCTGCTAGCGATTTCATAGTACAGGACAATGGGAGGTTAGACCTTGCACATGCACACGGCCTCCTATCGACTGGCACTGGCTCCCTCTTAGTGTTTTGGAAAAGTGAACAAGAACAGTAGCGCACAGACTAGGTGACTAGACAACACACACCCTCCTGTTGTCCTGCATATTCTCGACACTCTAGCGACCACTGCATCGATACTCCACCTATGGCTGCGTTCCGGTCCATAGCATTTTAGCTTTATTACTATGGTAGCGCGTCATCGCGAAGTCTGAGCGCTGACTTAGATTCAGCCGAGCATGCTCCCAGACCAATTTTCTGACTTTGTGCTCAGTCAGCGATTCCCGGAGTGGTGACGGGCTGGCTTACCAAGGCGATGTTGTTCACGAAACATTCGTGTGACCTGAATAGCTTCGTTGTCGAATCTTGAACCGAATTTGGAATTTAGGTGAAGTTATATGTTCTCGCTCACTGGTACCTTAAACGGCCTTAGTTTGACCTCCGCATAACTGCTTACTAGGGCACTACGGTACACTTCTCGTTCCAGGTACACAAGCAGGAGGCGAATGGAGAGCGGTGAGAGCAATAAGAAATAGCAACTGCGTCGGCTGTCCGATGAAGAAGTGATCGTGCAATAAGTTTGAACTATAAGAACAATGTTATGAATAAAATACTAATTATTCGCGGGCTGGCAAGTTATGATGAAAATACTACATTATTCGCGGGTTGGCAAATTATAATGGAAATTTCAGCTTGTGATAGAGCAGTTTGATTTAACAATTTGATTTAGAGTCGGTCCTGCGAGCGTATTTTGGGTTATACGCAGTCCTAATACAGGGGGGGGGGCAAAAAAAGTCATTTTGCCTCCATGACTTTCAAGGCGCTATAAGTTACACTTTATTAAATTTTTATCGGACATTTTACTACCATATTAAAAGAGCACATTAAATATATAAGATTCCTCGTACCACTAGCGCCTTCTGGAGTAGCTGCCATCGCAGAAATTTGCCAGCAAGGGACACGCGATGTGGTCGCCTGACTCACGCGAGATAGTCCGATTCTCCGCCACCGTAGACCACCCTATTGAACTCCGCCCGAACCAGTAATTGAGGGGGTTTAGTTCAGGACCCCCGCTTAAATACTCCACCTTTTCCAGGTACTCAACGATCTTCCATTCCAAGTAGGCGAAAGTTTTTCCAACGCCCTTCGATTCCACGTGGTGGCACCCAATGTTGTAGCAGTACAATACAAAGTTTCCAAAGAAGGTGCGGGCCGACACATGTTAGGGAGGATACCTTCTCGAGTTAGCTTGATGTACCGCAGCCAAGCGGCTTCACCCTTCGGTCCGGGTCTACAAAGAAAATATCGGTCTTCCCATTCCAGGTACCCCGGTCCATACCATCATCTCACGCCTCGGCGACTACGGTGAAGATGATGTCCTGGACCGTAGCGACGTTGCCGGAGCTGCTCGATGTTTGAGGTCTTGCAGATCAAGAGTACTGGTCTCCAGGTAGCTATCCATGGGTGATTCCATTCAAGAAGTTCCGCAGCTGTTTGGAGGCCACGTGAATTCCAAAGGCGTTCTCCACTCAGGCCGCGACTGGAGATGACTTCATATTTTGGTTTTGTACCATGACCGGTGAATGGCGGCAGCCGGCTCCTGCTTATAGAGGAAGATCTTGGGTATCTTCCGCCCTGTACTCATATCCACTTCCTCTGTCTGGGCTGCGAAAACTTCGCTCATATGTGACTCGGCCGGAATGACTTTTTTTTTTGCCCCTCCCCCTGTATATGGTGTTGTAAGCAAAACAATTCATGTTCCTCCGACATTCATTTGGGAGTAATACGTGTTCGGAAAGGTTTAAAGTAATACTGTGTTTTGTTTATAAATATGACGTTATCGTAGGCGGCTACCGCATTCTTTTCATCGCCGCTCCCGCTTGTGAGCCTGCTGCTTGCCTCTGTCTTCAGGTGTTCTCTCCAGGTGTTTTTCAAGAAGCAAGGATAACCACTCAACGACTGCACAAAACGTGAGTTTGGTGGCTCCTGGATCCCATTACTTCTGGTTGGACTAACAACTGCTGTTGATACCTTCTAAAATTTGTAATCGAAAAAGGGGAAGAAACGCTCTTTGAAATTTCAACAGAACCATAGACCAACATCAAGAACATACAAGTGTGAAGAAACAAAGAAGTTTGTCTGATGTGTGACACATTCGTCTTTATTTCCTTGAAAACACTGCCAAACCGAGGTGAATCGTCAACATCTACACAAACTCCCAAGAAAAAGAAAATTGTTGGGTCCTCACGTTATTGGTTTATAGACACAGTATTTGCTTATGATTAGACCTCTTCGAACAGTATTACTCGCAAATGAGTGTTGGAGGAACTACACAGATTGATGTATCGTTAGGTGTGTTATACGTTTTTTTCTATATTAAATATCCCTCCTCCTATGGTCAAAGTCACCCTTCACTTACTTGGGTGGAGTTCATATAAAGCTCGTGGCAGGGGTTTTTTTGGTCACGCCATCGTGTGGAAAGCGACTAACGGTGTCGTATTCGATCCGGCAAAGAGGGCTGGTGGTAGTAAGGTCACGGCTTCCAATCATTGGGGAATCGCCAGGCCCCGGTGTTTTTTTGTGGGAGTCGTTGACTGATGAAAGGCCTATTCCTGCTTTGAGTAAAAACACCAACGAGTCATCTGAAGACAAGGACAAGTAGCAAGCTCGCAGACCCGGCTGTATATTTCATATTACTCCTGCAAAAAGATTTGTTCTATAAGCATACTCACATCTCAGGTCTTCAGTCAAACTGGAAATGGTGGTGCGCCGGAATGGGTTTTTCGTGTTGCTCAAAACTGTTCTCATAAAAACAAACGAGGATTATCTGAAAAGTGGACAAAGGAAAATCAAAAATGTTTCCCACGAGGAGAAGATTTCTGGGTTTCAGCAGTGCTTTTGTTCCCATCACGAAAGAAAAAAATTATGGCTATTTGAAAGATGAAACTTCATAGTTGGCACTGAAACTTGAGAACGATCCCTCGAAACGAAGTTATTGTACGGCTGGTCAAGAACATTTTATACATCATCTTATGGACTATGCAAACTAAGCTACATAGCTCTGCTTCTAGCAGCTTCAGCAAAGATTCTTCCAATGAACATTATTGCGACGTTAAAAGGTGGCTCTAAGCGGGATCCCCAAAAGGTCCCAGGGTCATCCCCCACACAGGAGCAGGCCATATTGCGAAAGAGCCTGTTCCATTGCAACTGCAGAAAGCGTTTCGAAAGCTCACGCGTAAAATCTGAATGCGCGCGAGCGTCTAAAATATTTACATTGCTTCGATGCCATTCCTTTTCTCTTTCTCTTTTTGTCGCTTTTCTATCTTTTTCTTTTGATCGAGTCGTGTCAAGACTGTCTACCTCTTGGGGAAGAGTTCGTACCTGGCAAAAATTTTAAAAAACCTATGAAATGCAAAAATGCGTACCTGGCTGTGGACTGCATTCAGTTTACAATAGGTAGCTACAGTAAGATGAACAGGGATCTTCTTTTTATCCGACCCCTTTAAAATTATTTGGAGGGCGACACAGTGACGCGTGCACATGTGGCAACGACCAACGCGTGCACCCAAGTGGTGTAGTTTTTGCATGAGTAGGATTCTGCTGATGTTCTGCCGGCTCCTTCAAGGTGAATCACTCATCGTCAGTGATTGTGCTGCATATTAATCAGAAGGAGCAGTGTGGGAAGTTAAGTGATATGCATCACCGTCAAACCGTGTTCAAAGTTGGCGCGGGTTCAGCACGTAAACCTCGTCATCCGGGCAGTTGATTAGGGCGGTCGTCAACGGGCCGCAGCGCGTGCCAGGAACTATTTGCTTTTTCCAGGCTAATTTAGTCATTTTTTCCACCTTGTGAAATATAGGAGGCGTTCTAACTTGAAAAAGTAGCCATAACAGTGAAAAGTTGGAAAATGATCTAAACTCAGGCCTTAAAAAAGCGAAATTAGTTCTGGACACCGCGGCTTGCGGGCCGGTTGACGACCCCCTAATCAGGCTGCCCGGATCGAGAAGGGTACATATAGTCCGAATGCTGAACTTTGAGAATTTCTAGCCACCGCGAAGTTGCCGTGCTAATTCGCGGACGTCGTGTAGACACTATTAAACTGATTTTCTGGCACCTACGTAACCCCGCCGATGCCGACGGGTCGTTACATCTCCAAGGCTATCGCCCGCAACCTCCCACACGCAACAATTTCGCCTCTTCTGCGTCCAGCGGTCGGTCGGTGCGGACGTATAGCGCGAGTATTGGTTTCTAGCTATAGTACTCATCATTGCGGACCGGTGGGGGTGTCAGTGCGGCTGCGTTTGGCGCGGTGCCAAAGTCGTTCTGCACCAGTTGTTGAAGCGGGCAAGTGACATTACTGTATTATATCCTTCGTATTACTCGTTTTCTACCACTTTTTGTCGCATACGCGTTTCAACAAAAGGCTGAGAACGGCTTCAACAGTGTGCGCACTCTCACTGGCTGACACGCCCCACCGGTCCGCAATGATGAGGAACTCGACCCGGTGGGTCCACCGACAGCTTGAACTCACATCAGTCCCTTTGAACGCGTCGATCCTATCTTTTTCTCTGCACTCTCTCGTCCGCATGGTACGCTATGGCTGTGACTTCGCTCACTCCAGCTTTTCACCGACTATAAGTAGCTCATCCACCCCGAGTACCTTCATTTCGAAAAATCCCGTTTTCTGGCCCGCCAATAAGTTTTTTGCACGCTTCGCTGCTTTGGCGGCCGCTGCCCTCAATCCATCTGCGTCACAGGGTTTCGTAACAGTGACAATGCCAAAAGTTCAAGATGTTACGTAACCCGCCCGGGAGACACGTACACAGGGACGGTCGACAGTGCTACCACCTGTTGTGTGGATTGGGTCCTATTGTGGATGCTGCGCACCGTATCCCGCCTTCCGAAATCCCATCTGCGTAAACCCTCATGTGTGACCGAGGCAAATACCCGTATGGCGCTGAAGGCTAGGTTTGAGAGGAAGTGACCTCTATCTTTGTGATGGATGGCTTATGAGTATTATACCGCTCATGATGAATGATTGTTGTCGATAACCATGCCAGAAAACTGAGGAAGGACCTCCTAAAGCAGCGAGCCAGAGAGCTGGATCGCACGGCGCATAACGAAGCATTAGGGAATTCGAGGGGGGGGTGGCAAAACAAAAGGCATTTTGCCCAAATCGACTTTCAAGGCGCTATAAGTATTACACTTTATTAAATTTTTATCGGACATTTTACTACCATATTAAAGCACATTAAATACTATAATGATACTCCGCCACAGCCTTCTGGAGGAGCGCCATCGAGAGATTCGGCCGCGCGAAAGTGAGTGGGTACCGGAGTTGAGCGAGATCGTTGATTTCTCCGCCACTGTAGACCACCCTGTTGAGCTCCGCCCGAACTAGGTAATTGAGTGAGGTTTAGGGTCAGGGGACATATTTCAATATTACATCTTCATCAGGTACGAACGCCCTTCCATTCGAAGTAGGCGGGAGTTTTTCCAAAACCCTTCGATTCCATGTGGTGGCACCCAAACCTGTAGCAGCACAAGGTCTCCAAGAAGGTACGGGCGACCACATGTAGGGAGGATATCCTTCTCGAGTTACTTGATGTAACCGCCAGCGCTCACCTTCAGTCGGGGTCTACAAAGAAAATATCGGTCTTCCCCATTCCAGGTACACCGGTCCAACAATCAACGGCGTGCTTGGTAGAATGCGGGTGAGACGATGATGTCCATGCGCGTTAGCGTACGTTGCTGAGCTGCTGCGATGTTGAGGCCCTTGCGAGATCAGCGTATACTGGTCCCAGGTAGCTATCATGGGTGACTTCCATTACAGTAAGTTCCGCAGCTGTTTGGAGGCCACGTGAATTCCAAAGGCGTTCTCCACTCAGGCCGCGACTGGAGATGACTTCATATTTTGGTGTACATGAAGGTGAATGGCGGCAGCCGGCTCCTGCTTATAGAGGAAGATCTTGGGTATCTTCCGCCCTGGTACTCATATCCACTTCCTTGAAATCCAAGGTTTCTGCAAATTATTGGCGGCTTTTTCTCATATTTTTTCCTGCATCCAAACAAACCGGCAGGTTTTCGTCATATGATACCATATGTGGCTTTTCTTTACTTTCTAGCACTATGTCACATTTTAGCTCCTTTCTATTCTGTTTCTTCCGCAGTACTAGCAGTTACTTGCCTGAAGAAATTAGCCAGACTCACGAGAATCATAAGAAAGGAAAATACACAAGGATGATCCCTTTTAGAAAGGTTCCACTGCTTTCAAAGGAATAGCCACTACAGGTTATGAGCCTCTTATCAATGTCGAATCAAAATGGACAACAGTTGTTAAGTAGTGGCTTCGACGATGTCGAGTCCAACTGCAAACAAAACAACTCCTAGCATGTCTTCCAGTCCTACTGGAATCGCGCCCATGAGGGAATACAGGAATCGCGAGGGAATCGCGCCCATGAGGGAATAC
>MU914650.1:0-11053 GCA_036418165.1 Cooperia oncophora
GTAGCAGCAGCTAGTGTGTTCTAGGGAATATAGCAGACTGCCTGGACTATTCATATCATGAGTCCGCCTCATGATAGTACTCAAGGACCCACGCTGAGAGAGGTTCTAGCCCCAGACGTGGAGAGAGGAGGTAGAGAGTGGGATCGTCGTCGCAGACGACGATACTAGCCTTCCACAAAGTGAACAGAGAACGCTGCGAACGTAATGGAAGGGGAAGGACCAGCCAGGCGATGCCTCTTCTACTCGTCTTTTCCCTCCCAGTAAAATATTCTTCGAGACAGCCCCTAAAAGGCTCTTAGTATATTCTCACCTTAACAGGCTTTTGAAAGTATCATTCACTACGAAAAGCAGTAGATTCGCTCACCATAGACCTTCTTTCCTACTTGGTCCTCGGCAAAAATCTGCAAGGGGACAGGTTTTCCCATGGGCAAAGAAGTCCAGTGTTGGTGAGCTACGTGGATCGCTGCTTTGCTAGGCTGTGTAGGTCCGCATAGTAGTCAGTTTCAAGCAAATAGTCATCATACCTCGTGCTTTCGGCCAATTAAGCAGCTCCCTAAATATTTTCCACATTCCCCACTTTTCTTGCGCTAATGCATCGATATTAAGAGCGGAGCCATCTTAATACTCGCAATTGGCAATGCGTTACGATAATGCACTCAATCGCAATCTTTACAATCTGTGACGATGGAACACTAATTGTAAGCCGTTATCATTTCACCAATAGAGTTCGTTAAAATATTCTCCTTCGTAGGGAAGAGGAAACATCGTTTTGTGCTTGGAGAGCCTCCAGTTGTGCTCTGTTCTAAAAACGCATTAAGGCGATGTCAGAAGTGTGAAAAGCCTTTCTCCCATTCCTCCTCCAAAATGGTTTAGCAGCAGTGGCGTTGTTTGTGACTTGTATTTAATCAGGGAAGTCCGCCAACTTACCATGGAACTTTGAATGGAGACCTGGGTAGATCGATAGAGTCTATAAGGTTATTTACAAATATAGATAGCAAAACTGCAACCTGCATTTCACAAGCAACTTATGAGCAGGTAAAGTTGTAATGGTGCAGTAAGGTGGAGGCTTGATGGTGAGCTGGAAGCATAAGCGAGGAATCGCATACATCTAATGTGGAGTCGTCGAAGCGTCAAACTTAGCACTGGTCGGGAACCGCACGACTCGATTTGATTATGCGATTGTGCTCGGTCGGTTGTGCTTAGGCAGGCTCACCACACGCCTCCACCTAACTGGCTCATCCATACAAAACTTTACGCTGCTATATGGTTTGGCGCTGTGGAATGCGGGTTGCAGTTTGTATGCTATCTATAAATACACAGGTTATGAGCTCACTATCGAGCTAGACCCACGTCTAAATTCAATTGTTCATCGGTGGTTGGGTGACTTCCCGGTAAGTATCCCGGGATAACTGCGGTATTTTAGCCACAGCTTTTCTAATCGGCAAATTCATTCGTGCAGCTAATTATAGAAAGTCAATAATAAACTCACATCTGCATGGAGGTTGGGGGGCTTCTAGAATGGCAAAGCAAAGGCGGGCTCGTTATGATACTACTTCAGTAGGAAGATACTACTATCAACGATTTGGATTGAAGCAATACTCCTTGACATTGCATAACTGAACTACTGCCTGCTGTAGATTGGCAGATGGGTAGAAATCCAGACTACTTGAGCTGAATTGTTTAGATCTTCACTCGGGGGCTGTCTGAATTCCCCTTGGATCACATAAGCCATTTAGAATGAGGAAAACATTTTGGGTGGGTGTTTGTGCAGTTATAAGTGTCAATGGCTTTGCCGCAACCCCTTGGTTCGCTTCTTGCAAAGGCACGAGCGGCAAAAAGCACACTCGATCACCGAATTCGCTGTGACCTCCTGAACACGAACGCCACGTCCACCTCCATCTATCCGGCGCTGGAGCCAAAATGTCCAAGACCACTCCAACTGCAGAAAACTTGTTCTTGGAGTAGAACCTTCCGCCCCTCCTCGAACACGGATATCACATCTGCATGAGGTATTAAGATAGTTAAGGGAGTAAAGGGGGTGCACCTGACAGCACAGCCTACCTCTTCTCTCTGCGTGTCGGAACAAGTAAGTTGCTTATGACAAAGACGTCAGGCGTTTCAGAGCTAACCGATGTGATTCGTGTTCGGGAGGTGAAAACACCCCAAGGAGGAGTTTTCAGCAATTTCCGAGATTGGAAATATTTTAGCGCCGGCGTTTGTTTCACGTAAATCTTGAGGTTACGGATCATGAGGCAGTGAGAATGTGATCTTCGTGTTCAGCAAGTCAACCTACTTTTGAGAAGTTTCCGGCAGATTTGGTGCTTGAAGTTACCTTGGCGCTGTGCGAGGAGGCCTGATTTTGGATGATTAGGGCAGTAAAGGATGAATAATGCCGAGTTTCCTTGTGTGGACCGGTTCACGGTGCTTGTGAACAGGGTACAGCATCGTTGTGTGAAACGCATAGGGGGGGGGTCGTACTTTTCTCTGGGGAGGGGGGTCGTATTTGGTCGTTGGGAGAGAGAGGGGTCGTATGTGCCTTTGAGAGAAATTTGTCGCGTTGGTTTCCGGTTGTTGACTTTTTGCGTGATTTTCCTGTTTCATGTGTTTCATGTATTTACCCCTCCCCCTCGTCGCCGTTCAACAGCAAAAGTTTAGGGAAAAAGTAGGAGGAAAATTTTCGGGAAATTCGGAAAAAGTGGTAGGAAGTTGGGGAAATTCTCCGTTTCACACTGGCTATACCCCCTCCCTCGACGGAAAATTTTTGGGTGAAAAAACTGGAAAACTGGTCTCGGAGGCGGGGGTCGTTCCTACACCACCACCTCACACATCACAATGCTGTACCCTGCTTGTGAATCAGCACATCACATGTGAAACATTTCAGTCATCTCGACTGGAGCAACCAGGGCCTTCTCTCTAGCTTAGTTACAGCGGCCACATATTCAAGGTACCTGTTGTCTTTGGAATATCTTGAACCATCATGAGGACCTCAGATGTTGATGGACCCCTTCATAAGATCAAAAAGTAATACGCCCAATATTAATTCATGCTGTGAGCGCATGATCATTTCACACCACAGCAACACGGTTTTCAGTTAGAATTCAAAATTTCGAAAGAGAAATAGGCACTCATTTACCAAAAATACAGACTCCTTCGGAGTTTTGAATTTATCAAGATCGCTCAAGAGCCATCCAGAAGCGACACTAGCAGTGAGTATTCCGTTGCCTCATATTACTACTTAGGAGTGTTCCATGATAGAACCTCCTCAGTCTATGCAGCACACGTTATCAATGCTTTGGTATCTGAACTGACACTCATGGCAGCTTCCTTTTTTAGATCGCGGCAGTGGAACGCCGAGAATGAATACCCCAATTCTTTTCGTGATTTTTGTCGCTCATTTGTTCACAATGAGCTTGTGCAAGGAATGCAAGAACTGTGACATGTGCTATCTCTTGATGAACAGCATAGTCAAAGTCGCGAGGCAGGACCATAACCGCAGAGGTGTTGAATTCGTGAGTTTGTGAAGCTTCGTTCGTATGTATTACATGATTTTTGGGCACTATTCAACTATTACTACCCCAGATTTCCGGAAACGGGCCGGATTTTGATCGACTTTTTTCTACGGGGTGGATTTGGCTGAAAGTTGGGTTCTAGGGGTAATTCGACCTCCTGAACACGAATATCACATCCGCTCCTCTCGAAACCGCCTGGCGCCCGCGCCACAGGCGCCGGCGCCAAGTACCCTAGATCACGAAATCCGCTGAAAACTTGTACCTAGGGGTAGTTTGACCTCCTAATCACGAATATCACATTCCCTCGGCTTGAAACCGCTCCGCGTCCGCGCTACGGGCGCCGGCGCCAAAATGCCCCAAATCACTGGCGCCTATGGCGCGGGCGCCAGGCAATTTCAGGCCAAGTGGATGTGATATCCGTGTTCAGGAGGTCGAATGCCCCTAGAACCCAAATTTCAGCCAAATCGCCCCCGTAGAAAAAAGTCGATCAAGATCCGGCCTGTTTTCGCAAAACTGGGGTAGTAATAGTTGAATAGTGCCGATTTTTGTTTATTTATTTATTGTTTCGTCTTACACAGAAGAATAGCATAGCTGAAGGGAGAGAGGCTTGCAACAGAACAGATGACATAGGTTCATGAAATCAACAGGGAATTGAAATTTACCTGCATTTGAATAAGGCGAATATAGGAATACGAGATCAAGGACAGCCCTCACGCTCAAGTAATTCGTGGTTGTCCTTCCTTGTGCAAGTAGCCAAGGCTAGCTGAGAGTCTGTCTAACTTTCGCGACTGCAAAGCGAGCGAGGTGGGAGCTAGAGCGGCCGGAAGTTCTGATTCTAACACCCGCTCAGTTGGAGCGCCCACTTGCTAGATGTCCTCTCCACATGTAAGGCAGGGCCGCTGAGCTGTTCTCTGCTGGGGCAGCGGACACTAGCTAGAAGTGCATGTCCATTTCTGCTAACCGCGGTCGTGCCCATAAGTGACTGTGCTCGCCTTTATGATATTCTATCAGTGGAAGCACATAAGTCAATTGCAACCCATCTCGCCACGCAAGACCCGCTAAAACCATCAGTGAAATGTTTTGGTGTAAAAGCTAGACTGCACTAAAAGGCGCACGCCACCGTAACCCCAAGTTCGTACGCAAACTTCTGAAAGTGCGTTTCTCTTGTGACTCTTCCGTCTGCGTTTTTGTTGTTTTTCGTATTCTTTTCTTTACTGTAGATGATATTTATTACTGAGATATGCGAAAAAGGAACGAAGCCAGGGGTTGCACAGACACCGTCGAGCGGTGTGACTGTCAGGGAGCGATTTTGTTTATGACATTCTAAAAAATTTTTCTTGCTTTTTCTTCTTCTTTGGGGATTTTATGGGCTACTTTTTCATAAATGAACAGCAACTATCTATGAGCTTTTATCGCGGGAACTCTCTTTAAATTCATCAGTACCGGTCTCATCAGAGGCAATAAAAACGCTTATTCATACATTGCTTCGCACTCGCATGCCACTGCTCATTCGCATTCAGAAGCTGTGACGATTCCGAATGGGAGTGGAATGCATGGTGCATCCTCGTAGGAATTGACTGATGCCGAAAGCTTCTATTTTATGCTATGAATTCTTAGCTAGAGGGCTCTGAGCTCCTTCATGTCAATCCCATTGCAAAACCCAGTCACGTTTGTTCCGAGGAAATATTGCTTTGAACGATTTAGAGTAGATACGAGCATTTCAGTCATAAATGATGAGAGTGTCTTCTTGATATGGCAATAGATGGGAAAAACTATCAATGTTATTGGGGTAGAGTTTTTATTCCCTTACGCATTTAGCAGCGATGAGTGAAATTTTCAGACTTTTCTTTCAAGTCCATCGATTAGGGCAGACGAAATTGGCCAATACTTGAGAGCCGGTCCGGGGTTGCCAAGTAAGTAAGCGGAAAAGCAGGATACGGTCACACCTTTCGACCCCCTCAGGAGATAACTTGAATCTTGACCTGCTCGAGCATCCAGATCGTAAGAATATGATGTGAAGCTGTCAAACTCCAGACTGTGACTCGAACCATTTGCTTGCCGCGCATAAGTGACGTAGAGTCCAAAGTCTGGGCAGTTCCTGGCGGGATCTGAAGTAATCCGAGCGAAGAGCGATTGTGAATAGTAGAGAGAAGTCCATCATTCGCAAAAGCGAAGTCAAGCAGTAAAACGAGATATACCACGGCAGGATCCTCTGTTTACATAGCCATGACCTAAAATCGATAGCTGATTTGGAACGAAATTCTTGGGTCTGCGCCAATAGCCATACCCTGTAGCAACTGTTGTAGACCTGTTCCTTTTTTTAATTCTACATTAACTCCATTACCATCTTCGGGAAGAACTGTGGGGCTTTTTTGATGGAGGTGTCACTCCCACACAACTTGATGAGCTGATGAGGTTTTAATTCTTATTAGGGCACTACTTTGTAAGTAGTCGAAAGAAAATGTTTAACGATACGCTCATTTCGATAATTGACGAATCACTCCATTCATCAACTTCTTATACTTGAAAGCTACCTCTTTTGCCCCTGCTGCCCACGGAGCGCTTGTTGAAGACTATCCCCGTGTCATGGATAGCTTCTAGTCATTCATGAGCCAGTAGCCGATAAGTGATCTCCCGAAGAAGAAGAATAACAAAATCAAGCAGTCTCCAAGAACAGCATAAGCGAAGTTGCACCCTGACAGTCACACCTTCTGTGATCCCTGTGCAACCCCTAACTCACTAATTGCTTGTTCGCATCTCCCAGTTCTAAACGCCGTTGAATGCAAAGAAATGAAACAAAGCAACCACGAAAACGCTGGTGCAAAACTCGAAACGGAAAGAAACTTTCGAAAACTCTGCCTAAAAATGTAGGTTCACGGCAGCAGTGCACCTCCACCTTTTGCATTATCAAACAAATGCTGCTCCTATACAGAAAATGTAATGAGAAGAAGCAGAACTACTATGAGTACGAGCGCGGTTGGCGAAGATGGGCATAAAATCCCGAGTCATGCCCGTCGGTCCAACAAATAACAACTGAGTGCGCTGCGTTAAGTGTGAAGGTGACGCTCGCTGGGTGGGGGTCCAACTGAGCGGGTGTTCAAACTAGAAATTTCGGAGGCAGTAGCACCGTCCTCACTCTCTGTGGAAACTCGAGAGTGGGACAGTTTCTCGAGCTGGGGGCTAAAATACTTGCACAAGGAAGGATAATCATGACGTATTTGAGCGCGGGGCTGTCATTGAACGTTTGGATAGCTGTGGGAAGGCTAGATGGTAACAATCTGTAACTTTTGATATTTCCTGGATAGTCAGTCAGTAGTCACTGGTAGGATTTGTTTCTGAGAGATGACCTCAGAATGTCATTGAAATATTCGGCACGTAGGTAACTTCGCAAGACCCCGTGAAGCCTGATGTTGCTTTGCTGATGGGCTGAAATGCGGGCGTACACGCCAAGCCACAGTGTTTCCAAATACTCTATTGGTGCATTTTCAGCTAACTGATGCTTAAGACACATGGTACGATCACACATAGTTTGGGTGTGTGTGACTATCAGCCCCCCAGCTGTCGAAGCGTAGCGGTTTCCCCGTCCTAACATGCGCAGGAATGGAGATACAGGACCGTGAAACACGCTAATTCCTCCATGCTCCGCCCAATGCCTTTTGCGGCGCAGACTCCCGTTCATGCTAACATCCGTCGTGCGCGCGTGTCGCGTGCAGCTCTCTTGGCACTTTGCCAAGTCCTGTAATTGCGCTTTGGAATACAAGTAAAACGCAATTTCTTGATGCGGATAACATTTTAGGTGCTGCAAAATAAGAACCGAAGATGATGAGAGAACTCAAGAGCAACTGTGCTGCTTCTGCAATATCCCTCGGAGGCCGCGCATTTCCACGAAACATGAAAATAAAAACGGCCTAAGCGTCCCACTCGTTAGTTTAAAGTATTTCTATGGCTTTGGAGCCGGATTCGCGCCGGATCGCAGAAATTTACACGCGATTTTAATTGAATTTGCGTTTCCTTAGTTTTTTCATTTTTGTTTATTTACGTCTACATTACGTCTACTGGTTCGCAACCGCCTGTACGACACATTGTGTGACACTCCAGAATGTGTCGTTTGCCCCTTTGGTAAGCAGGGTGATTGCATGAAGTCGGCAGTTATCTACTTGATACACTGCCAAAGCTGTGGCAGTGAGTATATAGGGGAAACAGGACGTCCTCTCCGTGTGCGGGTCAAAGAACATCTGGAGGGACTTAGTAGGTCGCGAGCCTATACCCCGCTTGGAGCCCATCGGGTTCAACATCATGAAGGCACGACATTCGACGTGTCGGTGACCATATTAGCGCAGGAGGCCGAGATCACAGCGCGTAAGACATTGGAGGCATTCTGGATTACGGCAAAGGACCCTCAGATGAATAGAAAGGGAGAGTGTGTGGCCATAACGCGTGAGCTGGCACCCTTCCTCGACCTTTGCAAGTTTTGATCTACCGTGAGGTCGAGGAGGGTGAATAGTACTGTTACTTCTCGATTAAGTGTTCCTCAGGGTGGTCGACCCCGCATAGCGGCGGCTGATCAGGTGAGCCATAATACTATTGATTGATATCGTTGGATGCTTTACTAGTCTAGGGAAATTGTCTTGAGGATTGTTTAGGCGCTTGAGCGGGCAAGTTACATCTGTTTTTTGTCCATTTCAGGCTCAGACGAAGGCGAAGACGCCGAAACGTAGGCCTAGTAATAAAGCCATCCAATCTTGTAAAGGCTTGAAGACATACGAAAAGGAGATCTACATTCGTTGATCTTCATTTCTAGCCTTTGTCATCTTCATCACCTTCTATTCGGACTTTGCAGCATGAGCAACACATCAAATGTTATCGCATCAGGAAAGACTCTTAGGTCCGTTTCTATTTTCATGTTTTGTGGGAATGCGCGGCCTCTGAGGGATGTTGCAGAAGCAGCACAGTTGCTCTTGAGTTCTAGCCCTCGTCATCATCTTCGGTTCTTATTTTGCAGCACCTAAAATGTTATCCGCATCAGGAAATTGCGTTTTACTTGTATTCCAAAGCGCAATTACAGGACTTGGCAAAAAGCCAAGAGAGCTGCGCGCGAAACGGCTGTCAGCATAAACGCTGGGTGGAGTATGGAGGAATTAGCGTGTTTCACGGTCCTGTATCTCCATTCCTGCGCATGTTAGGACGGGGAAACCGCTACGCTTCGACAGCTGGGGGGGGGTGATAGTCACACACACCCAAACTATGTGTGATCGTACCATGTGTCTTTAGGTCTTCCGATGTTTTCCCTTCAGTTTATAACACTTTCGAAGAGATTCAGGATACCAAGACTACAGCTGTTTCTTCCAGAGGATCAAGCGTACCACCGCTTACCCGTGTATGTATAAAATGCTTGAAAACATGGAAGATACCGTCAATCGTATAATGGTCAGTTTTTTTTGTAACTAGTCATTGCGATGTGACCGCAAAATGCTTCGGAAGCAGTGATCACTCCATGTCAGACGACGTGTGCATGTGTTTTTGTAGTGAATTTATCCCTCCAAGAGATACAAGTTTGTGCCGCTTTCGTGATTCAAAGTTGAGATGCAACAGATGCACAACAGACAGACCTCAGATGCTTTCTGTAACAAAGAGTTCCTGTGCAAAGGATTCTCTCAAATACAGAGATTATTCGTCAAATAGGCCATACGGAGCAAAGCAACAATAGGATATCTAATATCAAAGAAACTGCTGCTGGCAATAGGGTGTAGGAGAACCACTGAACCGGCCTGTCAACACCAATAAGCGAGAAATTGCCCGGACAATCCAGCTCGGCCTGCTTGCGAACAATCCCTGGAAAAAATTGCGACAGCCCTCTTTGAGCGCCGTTCACCTCACTTTCGTTTTCTTCGCTACTCCCTCGATGTTCTTGAAGGCTCCCCAAGCCGCTCGCTTCCTCCTGCTCAGCTCTGGTGCTAAGTCATTCATCATATTGATTTCACGACCCAGGTACACATAGCTAGAGCATTCAGAGATGGTCGTTCCGTTGAGCGTGAATGGGGCATCAGAAACCAATCCGTTTCTCATGAACATCGTCTTCGTTAGATTCAGCCGTAGACCGATTTTTCCACACGCGCAGTCGAATTCAGCCAGCTTCCGCTTGCTCGATGTTTGGTGTTATCAAAACGATGTCGTCAGCAAAGCGGAGATGGTGTACCGACCGTCGATCTTCACTCCCATGTCTTCCCATTCCAGTTGACGCATGACGTTCTCGAGAGAGGCGCTGAAGAGCTTGGGCGAGATGGTGTCGCCCTGTCGGACCCCTCTCTTCACATCGATGATGATCTCCTTGTAGAATGGTGAGATCTTGGTCGTGAAGTTGCTGTAGAGCTCACGAAGAATCCTGACTGAGTAGGAATACCCTGGTTGCCCAGGGCTTCGATAACCGCTTCTGTCTCAACGGAGTCGAAGGCTTTCTTCAAGTCGATGAACGTGAGACATAACGGCATCTTGTACTCGCGACTTCAATGAGCTTCGTTACCGTGTGGATGTGATCGATCGTGCTGAATCCTCTTCGAAACCCTGCTTGCTCGCATGGCTGTCCTTCGTCTAGTGTTCTGCCAATCCTGTTCAGGATGACTCGTGTGAAGAGTTTGTAGACTACAGACAGCAGGCAGATTGGGCGATAATTGCCAATGTCGTACAGGTCTCCCTTCTTGTACAGCAACACAGTCTTGCTGGTTTTCCACGAGGTGGGTACCTTGCATTCCGACAGGTAGCGCGTGAAGAGTCGAGCCAGAGTTTTGACAAGAACTGGCGGAAGATTCTTCAGATGTTCGGGTCTGATCCTGTCGGGACCGGGTGCCGTACGATTCTTCACCGACGAGATGGCGTGTCGGACTTCGGAAGGGAGAACTGCAGGAACGACATATCCATCCTGCTCCAAGCGGTATGGTGGCAGGTGGACGTGGCTGTCAAAGAGATCCGAGTAGAAGTCGTGGATGACCTTCTCCATTGCCCTTCTGGATGCGGTGATTGTTCCATCCGGACGTCGGAGGGCGGTCATCTTGGTCTTACAGTTGGCGAAGTCGCGGCGGGTGTTGCGTATGCTCTCCCCCGCCTCTGCGGCTTCCACCAGTACAGCCAGGGTACAGCATCGTTGTGCGAAACCCATAGGGGGTCGTACTTGGCCGCTGGGGAGGGGGGGTCGTAATCTCAAGGGTCACTCAGAGCCGGGCAATGCTTCGACATTTCAGTTGATAGTGGGAGTGGAGCTATGGAAGTCAAGATGTTAAAAAAATGAAAATTATTATGAGTGTATTCTTTACAGATTTAACTGCTACGTTTAACAGCCCTCTTTTCATGCGAAATCCCCAAAAATGGGTTCGTACTTGGCCGCGGGGGACGTGGGGAGTATCGCAAAAGTAGGCTCGCTAGGCATCAAACAGTACAAAAGTGTCATTGCTAAGTTTGATGGAACGGACGGAAAGCTGCAGAAGACCCGGATGTAAATAGGACTACAAAATAATAAAAAATTATTAGCAATATAGCAAGAATAGCAAGAA
>MU914652.1:8388-20921 GCA_036418165.1 Cooperia oncophora
AAAGATCCACGCTGAGCGTGAGAGTCCAACTTAATCGTCCTCAACTTCCGTTATCAACTCTGCGCTTTCCGTCAGCTTTTCTTTTGGCAGATTCTCAGTACTTATAACTGTCCACTTTGCTCTTATGCGAGGTACTCTATTAACATCAATGAATCAATGAATGCCGCTAACAGCTTTATCCACAGCGCAGTTACTTCTTGACAATCTTCGAACATTCATACAAAGTCATATCAAGGAGATCTGTGGTTTTAGTAAGGTAGCAGTTCCATTCCAGTTTTGTGATGATCTGAAAAAAGTCTTTGTTAATAACTAAGAATCTTATGAAACGCGCTTTGAAAGGAGGATACACGATGATTCATTTTCGAATATTTAGAGATTTTCTTAGCAACTAAGTGACTTTCATTCCATGTTTTCTTCATTATTTTGTAGCTCTCGGGTGACGATAGGGCGAAAAAAATGGTGCAGCATATTTTCGCCTTGGTCTCCCCATGGTCAGTAGATCAAATAACTATCGAATTCTAGTGCAAAGGCCATCAGAG
This sequence comes from Cooperia oncophora, assembly GCA_036418165.1. Taxonomy (NCBI): domain Eukaryota; kingdom Metazoa; phylum Nematoda; class Chromadorea; order Rhabditida; family Trichostrongylidae; genus Cooperia; species Cooperia oncophora. Next base: position 8,928 of record MU914652.1, read on the forward strand.
CGCTCTTGAAACAAGAGTATGAAGAGTCAGCGATTTTCCAAGCCTCTCATTCCCATTTCTCATGACACACTTTTCACTTCACGTCAAGATGATCGAAAGTGCTCACATTCTTCGAGCACACATTTTAACCCTTCTTTTCAAGAGACCGAAAAGTAGAGCGACTTACTCAGATGTATCAACACTTCAAGAGGTTGTTTTTGCTTCAAATTTAATGAAAGAAAACTCGCCGGAATGAGTGTATTGCACAGTTTTTCCATCAGTGCTTTGGTTACTTGTCCAGCTATGGTCGTATATCCAATGTCCATAACTTCCGCTTTCGATTTTCCAGCATTTTTTGCGATCTTGATATCAGCGATTGTCTAAATCTTTAGTTTATTTAGGACTATTTATACTCTTTTCCAATCACGAGCGGGAAAATAAGTTACTCCTTGAAAAGAGGAGGGGCGGATTCAGTCTTCTCGCCGCGTAAAACCCCCCATCTCTATGTAGTATAGTAGCTCATTTCTACTTGACACTTTTTCAATCAAGATTCTTCCAAAAGTTTTTCATCAACTGACCTTATTGTAGACACCCTGTACGACTGTGAAGGCAGATGGAGTGACTTTGTCGATAAGCTTCATTGTTGTTTGACCTTCCGGCTTAAGGCAGTTGTCCACTAAAAGAAGTTATCTTGACGTCGTTTTGAAATAAATATCTTACCCAGCTAGTTCGACGCAAGGTTCTCCTACTTGAATTCTCCGTTGCAATATGAAACTGGTAACATTCCGTAGTAAACAGCGTCGTCATTATTGTTACCCAGGACGTCGTGAGGACGTGGAGGCGGTGTAATAAAAGTGCCACGCTTACAGTCCTGTTCGCCGTCGATACTGGGGAGGATCAGGTGGCACCTCGGTTTGGTGTGGCAGCCAGTTCTCCATCTGTTGGTCTTGCTTGCTCGCTTCAACAAATGGTAAAGGACGGCTTGGCTCCGCGCCAAACTCAGCCATCTGACGGTCTCATTGTCAGCATATATGTCAATCGCGAATCCGCCCTCATCCCCACTTTTTCCTCACCCTTTCTAACTTTTTCTTCCTTCCTCTTCTCATCTCTATTCCTTATTTTCCTTCCTCTAAATGCTTGATCAGAAGATGCGATAAGATACTACCCCAAATTCCCCACCAAATTATGTACGACCCCTTCCCCGTGCTACCTACTACCTTGCTAACCAGTCCCAGCTTCTTAATTTTCAAAAAATTCTAAGCAAATAAGATCTCGTTATGGCAGTATCTCTTGTGAACAGGCGAATCAAACAGGGAAATCGGTTGCCCCCTTAGACCAAATACGACCCCCTGTGGTTTCTACGACCCTACAAATTAAAAAGAGCTTTTTCAGTACTCACTGCCTGTCAACAGCTTCATCAACGTGATGTATTTTGCAGCAGCAGTATTCTCCATTGCACATGATATGGCTTCTGAAAACTACTTTACAAGGATAATCAATCAAGAAAAGTTCTCAATACTGTACTCACTCTCTTTGATCTCTTTCATAGTAGCACAAGCATAGAAAGAGTCATCGATACAGTCGGTGAGCTAAATAGAAAGTATGGATATTGACTTGAGATAATAGATCAAAGGCAAGGCACAATTGGCAAACCTTTCCGATTTCAGCGACCGTGTAAAATTTGACACCCAAGGCTTTCACTTTCGAATCAAATTTGGCTTTCGGTGTCTGAGCCGCAGACGGGCGAATCGCCAAAAATGCAACGATTGCGACCGCGACGAGCTGTGAGTTCATCTGCAACCAAAGCCAATGGATGCGTGTTCGAACTCGAACACTATCAGAGGGGAGGGGGTGTGAAAGTTGGCGCAGCGCCAGCCCGTTTCGCACCAACTGTGGTGACTAAACCGCTTCCACAAACGATCGAGAACGGGATGGCGCAGCGTCTAACACAATCCCTTCAAACGCCGCAGCAAACAAGACTGTACTTACAATGCAGCTACTTACAAGAAGTGGGGTACAGGGGGGGGGGCAAAAAAAAGACGCTCAAGCCGAGTCATATATCAGTAAAGTTTACGCAGGTTAGATAGAAGACTGGATATGAGTACCAGGGCGGAAGATACCCAAGATGTTCCTCGATAAGCAGGAGCAGGCTCTCGCCCATCACCTTCATGTACACCAAAATATGAAGTCATCTCCAATCGCAGCCTGACTGGAGAAGGCCTTGGAATTCACGTCACCTCCAAACAGCTGCGAAACTTCTTGTATACCCATAGGACAGCTACCTGGGGACCGACGCTCTTATATGGAAGACCTGCAACAACAGCTCCGACAACGTCGCTACGGTCTAGGATATCATCTTCACCGCAGTCGCCAAGGCGCGGGTTGATGGTATGGACCGGAAGTTCCTGGAATGGGAAGACCGATATTTTCTTCGTGGACCCCGGACTGAAAGTGAACGCTGACTGTTACATCGACCAACTCGAGGAGAATATCCTGCCTTCATGTCGTCGCCTGTACCTCCTTGGAAACTTTTACTGCTACAGGATTGGGTGCTAGCAATGGAACTGAAAGGCGTTGGAAAAACGCCAGCCTATTTGGAATCGGAGGACGTATCTGAAAAGATGGAGTATCCAAGTGTGCCCCTATCCTGAACTTCCTCGATTACCGGGTCCGGGAGAAGCTCAACAGGGTGGTCTACAGTGGCGGAGAAATCAACGACCTCGCTGAACTCAGGCACCGAATCACGGTCGCGTGGCAGAATCTCTCGATGGCGTTCGTCCAGAAGGCTGGCGGAGTTCGTGATCGTGTGCAATGCGTTGTTGAACTCAATGGTGAAAATGTCCAATCAGAACTTAATAAAGTGTAAATTATATCGCCTTGAAAGTCGAGGAAGAAAAGTGTTTTTTTTTTGAAAGTTTCCTAAGGAGCTTTACTCCCTCTAGATTGCAAAACTAGTAAGATCTACGCTTCCAAAGGATCACTCAAGAAAAAACATGAAGCTATGTATGAAGCCGTGAAGCCCTGAGACCATTCTAAATACATCTGGAAGCATGAGAAATTGCCGATTGGGTAACTGCTTGGGTAATTCAGTAAAGAGTTTCTCAGCAATTCGAACAAGTACTATGTATAATGCTTAACATTTGAAAAGAAAATAGGTTATCGAAGAATTTTGTGTATACTTTTATATGGCATAGAATATCGTAATCCGCGAGTAATCCCTGCGCAGCTCTCTAATTGGTTGGGCAGGTGAGATTTTTTGGTCAGAAATCAATTGCCTTCACGAAGGCCGAGTGACTGTTAGCCCTTAAGCACTCTATAATTAGAACGTACTGAATAAAAATGTGAAAAATAAATAAAAAAAGCACGGAGACCCGTTTTTGCCGTTGAACTCCTCTCTTCGAAATAAGTCACACGTTCTTCTTGCGTTCAGAGTCGTTGTGACACTTGAGTGGCACATGGCCTTTATAATGGGGTACGGGCACCGTTGTAAAAGCTAGTGTTCTCCTCTCAGGACAGTCATAGAACCCTCGAGGACAGATGGCCTGCTTTGATCGGGTTGTAGACTGGTCCGGCTTTTCATCCCAGGGCGAGCTACTTGCCACAATTCCAACATACCATGGAACGGACAGTTTACTAGTTTTTTTTATGTTCGTATTCTGGTCATTCATATGCCGTCGACAATAGACTTATCAGTCAATCATTTCTGCGACATATGGTGAGGATAGATGCGTGGCGCATCGCGTCATAAATTGCCAGTTCAAATCACAGGTGATGGCTGCATTATTGTGCTGCTTTCCCTGCTTCAACCATTTCTGATGAGAAAAGATAGCAGATTTCTTCCTTGATCAACTCAAAAAAGCGAATGCTATATTTTACCCTTCGAAGGTTCGTAAAGTTTAGTGAACGAGTCCTGTCACAGAAAATTTTGAAGGAATTTTAAGTTTTATTCTGAGATTACTGAAAAATCCATTCTCTGGTAACTTTCTTATCCCACTTATCGATCTGAAAGTGGTTTTTGTACGATGACATTCCATAATTGAGGATTAAAAGATTGCAGAGTTCATGGCGATCTGTGTTAATAATCTATTACAAAACTGCCAATAGCCCGTTGTACGCGGAAGTGATCCGATTGGGGCCAGTGCTCCATAAAACTCTGTACTAAAACTGATGCTAATTTGATGGATATTGCCTTACTGCGTACTCCTTGAAGGGTTAAAGTCAAAATTTCAGAATCAAGCTCTCAAAATGCCGAATTCAGCTCCAATTTCTATTCTCTGAACGCCAATTTGACCATAGTCATCATCCATATTCCATGAATGTCGGTAAAAGAGTCTTCCTTGGTGGGATATTGTGTACACAGTCAAGATGTAACTACCCTCTGACTCGGGTACCTCGAAGGCACAATCCTATAGCATGGGCGGAGTTACTTGGACACTCGCGGCTTCTTCATTTGTGCCCGCGTATTGCCCTTTCTGAAGAGCTGCAATGATACGCACGCTCTTTTTTGACCAACGACCATGTCAACGGAAGGCGCATAGATATCTTTTACATATCCATTGAATGTGAGATACATCATACTTCCAAAAATATTTACTTTTAATCTGGCTCTTACGAAAAACATTACTAGAACCAACCTATTATTAGCATCTTCATGCAACTTCCAAAATACGTCACTAAAACATCCGTCAGTCATTTAAGTATTGCAAATATCCCTGGCTTATGCGAATTCCACGCTGAGGACTTCCGTTCGATGACGTTGCAGCAGGCTGACAAAAAATTGGACCACACAAGCTGATGACGTTCTGACGTCAGCTTGTGTGGTCCGATTTTTTTGTCAGCCGACTGCAACGCCAATTACACAGCTGTCATGGCGTAATGCTTGGCATAACGTTCGTTGCATACAGCTGTTTTTCAGGAACAGAAACAATTTTCAATCGTTTGGAAGCACTTGGGCTAAGCCCAGTGGTCCCTGGGGGGATTCAGTATTTTTTCTGTTGGTGCGACGTACTCTGTATCAATAGCACGTCTTGAGTTATGTTGTTTTGAAAAACTGCTGAAAAATGATTTTTAAAACTCAGCACCTTGGAAAACTTGGAAAAGACATGGGAGCAGGACATATATCATCAGGCGTTGGAGGCCTCCGTTCAGGACTCCATCCTGTTTCGGGTAGAGATTTTCAATTGTTCCCCTGTAGAGAAATGGAAACTTCCCCATTCAAATAATTGTAGCAATCATTTACAAGTATGCAAAGTAGGTGGCAAAAGACCTGTCTCCTAGCAGAACTCGCAGTTGGTCTCGGCTAGTGCTAGTAATAAAACCTAGTAAAACCACAAGAACGTCCAGTTATAGGCAAAGGTTTGGGCTCAACCAGGAGTCGTACCTGTACCGTACGGTTACAGTATCAGTACGTAACTGCTGAAGCGCTGCAGAAATGTCCTTCACAACGAAATGTTTTGAGCTGAGAGCGCAATATGCTGCCTCAGAGGTGCAATGGGTTGATACTCGTCCGAAAAACCTAATCACAGCTGTTTGGTATCTGACTGGCGACATACCTAGGTCCATTCCTGAACTAACTCTTTTGAATTATCAAAAATTGCAATTTCAGAGCTGTCTGAGCGTATGAAAAATGTTGCGAGAAACCGCCAGCGCCCTACTATCTCAAGGTTTCTTTGGGAATACTTATTTTTACTAGTTTTAAACATCTTAAAAAGGAAGTCAAAAGTAGCAATGAAAGGTGTAAATGGCTCTTAATTGCAATCATCCCTAATTGGCCTCAATGTTCGATTCGATTACAGGTAAGCAGATCATGGGCAACAGTCTACTGTCCATCGAAATTACTGATCTCTTTCTCGACGCTAACACTACCAGAATTACCACTTGGCCAACCCAGTGTACCCGTAGAAAGAACGCGCTTCTTGTAGCAGCAGCTCCACCTCTCAAAGGGTCTTGGGAGCTATCACAAGAATGCTGAGTTATGGGCAAAACCATTGAGCTGAGTGGTCAAAGGTGGCCTCGGTAGCGTAATAGGGAACGCATTCGCACGGAAAGCGGAAGATGCGGGTTCGAATCCCGCCCGTGGTCCGACTTTTGCCCATAACTCAGCATTCTTGTGATAGCTTTCGAATCGCGTACTGCGGCGTTAAACAGCAGTTAACAAACAATATCAGCTTGGTCTTGGGAGCATTTTCAACTGACTGGAGGCACTGGCGAGGTGGAGGCTTCATTCCTGTGTTCCCCTGAGAGCTTGCGATAGGGGAGGGGGGGGGGGGGGGGGGTCGCTTGGCGTATTAGCGTGAAAAACCAACAAACATGTGAGCACAATGCCCAGCATGTTGCTATAAAAGCGCTTACACGGCCGACTGCCGGATCCGATATCCACCGAGCGCTGCCATGAAATTCACCATCGTCTTTTTCATTGTTACAACTGTTACAGCAGGTGGGTCAATGCTGAAATTGGTAGCTGGTGTATTTGTATACCCGTAAATAATGTCATCTAATGTTATACCGCTGCAGCATAACCGCGGTCACGAAATCCTTGATTATTTATTTACTTGTTTGTTTACTCGCTATCTCTCGCACTCGAAAGAAACTAATCTGGAACTACTACATACTTTACGATTTTGGCATCGTGAATCCTCGGCTCCATTTAGGAATCAATTAAAAGGCTGAAATATCTTAAATCATTTCGAAATATCTATTTAATGGGTAGTCATCCTTTGCAGCGGCACAGATAACTGAGGGTGGGCGCCTCGCAGCTTCTTGACTGCGCCACGTCATGCCTTATCTTGGTGTGCTACCACCTTGCCACGTCTTTTGAGGTTTCGGTAGGGCTTTCAAGTCTTGTTCACCAGAGACGTGGGACCGGGCTTATACGTCGTCAGCCCGTTCTCCCCTGCATTTGGAAGCCGGCAGACGACTACAATTGGGCAAACTCGGTCGGCGCCGCGCCAAACCCAGCCCCTTGACACGTCCCCGCAAACAAAATTGTTCTCGCCACTTCCCTTACCTCATTTGGTCCTGGACAAAATTAGTCGGAAATCACCTCGCACGCAACTACACAAAGCTAATTCGCGCTTACTTTGGTAGAAGGAGAGCCGATTAGTTAGAGAGTTAGAGTAGTCGCGTCTACAGCGTGCCCTCCTTTTCCACCAGATTCTGTTCCAAACTGAAAAGGCAGCCCTCACCAAGTGTCGAGTTGTACAACGAAACATTGAGGCAGCCTGGTTGTTGGCTCTTCTCTTGCGAAATATGTGTAGACCACCTTCGACTGTCCACCGAATCTTTAAAGGGAGGCTCCGCTTCATTTTTTAGTGCGAGAATGAGGTAAAAAGGAGAAGGAGCTGGGGCGGGTCCGACCACGCCCTTTCTTCGCCTTTGTCTTCCCTTCGCGATTCAGCACGGGTTCTGCATGGGACGTTTCGCGCAGATTTTTTTCACTTTTGTGCTACTTAACACACTCTTGACATTAGTATCTGAGCCGCATATGTTTGAACGCTAGCGTGCCTTTCAGTGAATAGCGACATAGGGGTGGTAGTAGGGTTCCAAGGTGAAAAGGAGGGGGGAAGGTCTCTGTGTAAAGGCGTTGGAAAAACTTTCAGTAAATTAGTTGCAGCCCAGTTCCGCTTGACAGAGTGCAATACTGTGAGTTCCTTTTCTTGAGGTGGGGAGGGGAAAGAGGAGGGGGAAGAAAAGCTTGCCGGTGGCGCGCACGTGGCGGAGCAATGCCGCTGCGATGCTTCATCGAAGGGCTGAGTGCTGACAGGCGCTGTCACTAAAGTGGCAGTCACTTATTGCCTTAGGACTGCTTTAGTACAATGCTAAATTTTTTTTCTTTTAGCAGCACTATCGCTGTGGCTAGAGCACGCACGCGACGCGTGCGCTCGCCGGTGAGTTTTTCCGAAGAGTCCTTTTTCCGCGCTACTGAGATTGACCGAGAATTTTGCCCTGTTCAAAAGAAGGCTCTTCATATGCGTATCGTTGTTTCGAAAAGCACGCGACTGTACAGGTCAGGTAATACCTCCCTTTTCCAGTGATTCCTAATTCATTCTATTCCTTAGATTTTGTTTACATATACAGTTATACATTCCTTCTATACGTTTCCTTCATTTCATTTCCTCTCATTCATCGCTGCTGCGAATGATCAAGTGCGATTTCCTACACAGGGCTCGGCGGACGCTTAGGAACCCTCAGCGGGTTAGTTGGGAAATTTTACGTTTTGAATGAAAAATGGTTAGTGAGCTCAACCCTTACTTCTCCTACGCGCCCGACGGATATTGGGGGTCATATGGAGGAGAAATGCAAAAACATCTCTCGTCGCCACAACATTTCCTAATTCTGTGTGAATTGTAGGTTCTCTTTCACAGTAGTAATTTCAGTGCCTGACTGCTACTTGCCTTTCTTGTCGGCCACGGACGTTTGTAAATCGGAGAGCGATTGTGCTTCAGGATCGTGTGTCTACAGTATTAACCGCTTGCAACGAGTATGTTGCGAGCCCAAGGCAGGAGCTGTGCAGCCAGGTTAGCCCAGCAAAAGTTTAGATAGCTTTTTGGATCCAGTATAGGAAACTGGGAAGGCCTGCCAAAGCGTTCAGCATTGATTTACAGAAGAAAGTTCCCGAAGAAGATATCGCAGTAGGACCACTGTACAGAAACTTGGGTATTCCCGGGCTAGTTATTGGTTGCCTCACCGCTGATAAAAGGTGAAGACACCTTGTTGAGTCCCTTCCTGGGTTACGCCACGTGTAGTAACAATCACTTAAAATCACAACAGCTTTCGATCTGCGACTTGGCCTGCACAGCTGTCGGCCAGCCTGAAAAGGCAGTGCTTTTATCCCTCTAGCTGGATCCGCTTCCCATTTACCGATCCCAGAAGGTGGGCGGTTTCGCTGACTTGAGTGGGTCCCGCCTCCTAGTAGCACTCGTTGGTGGTATATACGGAGACAAAAAATCGAATTCAGAGGTACCCTCAGCAATTTCGCTTACGAACTCCAGTTCGCAGTTCCGGATCCCGAAGCCTTACCTTTCTTTTTTTCGGTAACTTTAGTGCTCCGAAATGTATTACAGTGTGCTCGTCCGGTAAGCCAGCACCAATGCCGGTCTTGTGTGATCCGAATCAAGCCGATGCCTGTCCAGATGATTATGAATGCCGTGAAAGCAGCACAGAATTCGAAAAGGTACGCTTTATTCGAAATTCTGTCAAGGGCGTGCGCTTAGTATCGCTGCGGTGTGGGAGGCGTGGCTACGTACTCCATCTGGCTGTGGTAGCGGCTGACTTTTGGTTGGGATATTTGGGCACAACTGCGAGCATGTCTTTTGCAACACAAGACAAGACTACAGTTTTTAATTCAAATATCCCACGAATGACAGCTCCAGCGGGGTGCGCAGTCACGCCCACCACGTCGCTGAGACGTGGAACATATTTCGCGTCAATCGTAATTGCGCAGTTACTGCGACCACTGCCCCTTCCTCTTTCTTCTCCTTTGCAAAATGGAGTGGAAAACGAAAAGGCGCACTTGGTCACGTAGCTCCGCCCAAGCGGCAAGCACGAACTGCAGCTTCAAAACTATCTAACTTCGTATTTCTTAGTGGATGAGCTTCATCGCCTGAAAAATCCATCAACGCAGCAGCCATGTGCTACTGGTAGCGTTTTACAGTCTTGTTCGCGGCGCATGCAGGGGTGTGTTGGGCGGAGGGGGGGGGGGTTAGGAGGATGATGAGCAGCACTTAGCGCGACGCCGTCCCGTTTTCCATCAATTGCAGTTAATCCAGAATTTACAGTCGATGGGAAAGTGGTTGGCGCTGTGCCAAACTCAGCTTCCCAGACACGCCCCAGCATTCGCAGTGAATGAGGCTGTACGTGAAGTCTCTACCGCGTTCTTGGCACAGTATGAACTAGTACTTTCTGATTTCAGATCTCCGGCGAACCTAACTTCCTATGTTGCCGCTGAAATAATGGCTAGCGTTCGATTCGCCGACTTCCCCGTCCTCATCTGTATATTAAAATCTATCTTTGTCGAGTATAATGCTAATGTAATGTCCTCTCATTTGAAAGTCTTTACAAAGTAAAATGTATAGAAACTCCTTTATGACATCACCATCTTCATTAGAACAAAACCTATGCAAAAACACACCCGTATGAGACAAGTTCACCACAATAATCGAACAGCTAACTTTGTACAAAAGATACCTGTACAAATCTGTGAGAAATTCTCTTCACTGGAAATAAATAGAGTCTTTCTTAAGAATGAAAAATGAATGTAGAATTCACAAGATGCAAAGGACAGGAAAAAAAAGAGGTGGGTTACATACGGCTAGTGTGACCGCAGCAGGTGACACCCGAGCACGCGGTCGCGAGCCGGTCATTCGTAGGTAAGGGCATTTGGATGTACTGAGAATGTCACGCGCTGCAAGCTACAAATTCTGGGCGTTTACAACTTGACTAGTATAGAACAGGCACATAAACAATAATGGGTGAAAGAAAATATAATTTTCTAGGAAGATCATGCAAATTCTAACCGGCTAGGTAAACATCATAATAGGCAGAAGAGCGCCGTAAAACTCTGAAAAGAAACTTGAAGGACTTTTTCGTCAATTCCGAAAGGTATTAATTGCAACCCTTGGCGGTATACAGGGGCAAAAGTACTTGAGATAGGCTGTGTGGCGGCGCGATATGACATGGTCTGTGTGACTGGACTCTCTCGCGAATGGAAAAATGTCTGCCTTCTTGCATGTGTAAAAATGAGGTTTATCCACTCTCAACCTTCAAAAAGATGGGCCAACAAAAAGACAGTTTCGCCCCCGCACGTCACCTCAACTACCTTTGCCTCGAAATGCAATATCATTTGAGCACCACGTAATTAAACTTATGAAATCTTAATTCAACTTGAAAGAGAACGGGATGTTCAGTTGCTCTTCGCCGTAATCCGAATGTTTTTCCAGAACTCAGCCCTTCGTTCCTCGTAAATCGGTTGCATTTCGCACTTTTCGTTGATAACGAGATGGCTGAAATTTTCCGGCTTACAAAATCCTTCGTAGAACATACGGTTGCTAAAGCGTTGTTCGCTGCTGATGAATGGGCGTGCCAGGGTAGCTCTGTTCGGTGAGTAGTCAGCCCGCTCTGTTTCAGTGGTCAAAGAGGGGAAAGTGACAGAGATTGGCAGGAAACAAGCTGGCACCGCGCCCAACCCAGCTCTTCCAACAAGCCCGACGCCTGCAGCGAATAAGGCGGTGAATCATGTGTGGAGATAGGTGGCAATGTAAGGCAGCGTTCAGACTTCGCGACGGCAGCGCCTCGGTCGAACGGTTCGACGCGATCGATGCAGTTGAGAGAATGCGCATCGATCGTGTCGTCGCGGAGTATGAACGCTGCCTTAGAATGGCGTAGAAAAATAGCGCCCTAACGGGGATAACTGCACAAATTTCCTGTCTATTGTAGAATTCATAGATCTACAGTACTGAACAGGGCAGGGTACGCGCAACAATGAATCATGGTGTTTGGGGGATGCATCCTATGCCAGGAACGGCAGAAATGACCAAAACCCGTGTTCCCACTTCTCCCATCTGTACTAAGGACACAGCGGACGATCCCCATTCTCGCTCTACTCAGAGGCAGTGTGTACGATGGTTTGTGGCAGGCGGTTACTGCCAACGTCACCGGTGGAAAGGGTGCGAAAGGGCTCATGGCCACAAACCGTTCAACCCCTCCTCCAGACGTTGCCAGCAACCGCCCGCCCATTGCCAATGTGCCCGCAGCTTTTGAGTCGCAGGTAAACCAGTAACCAAGATGTTTCGTGCCAAAATTCCAGAGCCCGCCTCAGTCGGAAGGTATGGTACACTACTATAGAGAACCTGGTAGAAAAAATGGCCATGTTGTAAGCGTAGAATAAGCTGTCGTAGAACAGTGGTATGAAATCTCTGCGAACGGGAAACGAACGAACGGAAAAGGAAAGAAATGCTGAGACTGTTTTACCTGCCACAGTCCTGTGAGGTTACCGGCTCCCATTTGAAGTCGAACACA
>MU914653.1:1945-21575 GCA_036418165.1 Cooperia oncophora
TATTATTATATTATTTATCATACTATCCAAACACAAACATTAAAATATTTCCTCGAGTGGTAATGTTTTCATCTGAATGTAATTCCTTTCTCTCAATACCGTCCTGTGCATGTTCCTTAGCTACTTACCTTACTATAGCGCAGTCTTTCAAATAAAAAAAATAGTAGAATTGAGTTCACCGATCATGGCCTTGAATTTGGGCTGGGATGCATCCTATGGTTCGGAAAATAAGCGATAAACTGTAGAACTCAGAAAATGGAACCAGCCATTGTCGTGACCGGGGCCGAACAGTAGAATTCTAATCAGTTTTGAAGGAGAAGCTGATGACCCACTGAGTGAAACATGGCGGTTCCTACAAGGATGAACTTGTCGTAAAGGGGCGGATTCGACTCAATTTTCCGCTAATTAGGACAAATTGGGAGCGGCATTGTACGTCGTAGCAATTCCGGTGGTTACTCTGGCAATGATATGGCAAGAGCAGCAACCTGGTGCGCAGTCAGAGAGCTAGCAGGACACCGCTTCTGGTTCCTCAAGCATCCTACGCCTACAACGGAGTGTAGCGTCGCTGGGAGAGTCCTATCAGGGAGGAGGGGGGGGGGGGTCGCGTTTGATCGACGACGAGAGTCGTAGCTGGTCCGACACATCGTTATGAGCCGTTATGAGCTTCCCCCCCCCCATCCTCACTCCAGCCGCTCAACGGCAATTTTTTTTGAGAAAAATAGGAGAGTTTCCTAGAAAACTGGGGAAAACGGCAGTAAGAAGTAAGTCGTGGGAACATATGGTCATGATAGGTCGGTGGGGTAGGAGGTGTTACGGAAGAGATTCTGGGAAGAGGGGGATCTGACAATACCGTTTCTCTAGTCCCGATGCTGTATCCTGTCTGAGCACCAACTCGTTGCTTGTCGGGGTACTTAAAATTGAACCCTTTATGAGGGCTATGGTTGCAGTCTAAATGATCACTTTTTATAAATCCAGTAGCCAATAAGTAACCACCAAGGGTAGCTCAAAAGAACTGGTTAACGTTGAACACTTTCACTTTCACCCTTTGTTCTAAATCCGAACGTCAGCTAGCGGAATATCCTCGTAAACTTGAGGACCACTCTATACAATGCGCTTTGAAGTGACACCGTCATGCACTGGTTCCTTCGCCCAGATTGACGACAAAATTCCCAAAGGAGCGCGTCGAGCGTAGTGTCGCGCATCTATAAAGGCATATTACTGATTAGCAGACGTGCATTCCATAGATTTATTTACTTACTTGTTAGGAAACCTTTTCCTGAATTGTTTTGTATTTGTTCATTTATTCATTTGTGCGTTGTTACAGTGGAAGCAGAGACCTAGTAATCTTTTTTTATTTTTTTTATTTTTGGTTGCAATTTGATTTTAATAAAAATTTTTAGTCCGAAAAAAAAACAAAACAAAGATAACAGACAGAAACAAATTTATACAAAGATAAAAATCATAATAATAATTACTATGTAGCCACAAAGACGAGCATTGAATTGTTACCTTTGAATTACCAAAATACCACGGGGGAATTTGTGTCAAGTTCCCATTTACAGAACGACATCTCACGGCGGGCACGATCACTGCCAAACTCGTTTACACGACGTAGTATAGGGAAAACTCCAGATGGTGAGTCATCTCCTTTTTGGTAGCCTTTTCCTTTTTTAATATATATTCCTTTGTATTCTGAATAATTTTTCCTAAATTCTTTTGATTGCATCTACTCCTTTTTGAGCTTTCCATGTCGCCAATTCTCCTTTTTGTTGATTTTGCTTTATTTTATTGTATGTTTTGTGGAGCTGAGCTGGATGCATATTTGGTGACTGTGTAACCACTGATTCCGGAAATCGGAAATTTTGGTGTCTTCGTACCAAGATTGATGCCCAATAAGCAGCTCTATGATCATAGCAATGTTCCATAGACGAATAGTATTTCAGTACAACTGCTGTTTAATGCCGCAGTTCGCGCTCCGAAAGTTACCACAAGAATGGGACTTTAACCCGCATCTCCCGCCTACTGGAAGTAGCGTTATCCATTACGCCACTGGAGCCACTAATATTCCTGTAACTCCTGAAAAAAGCTTGTTTCAAACTGGACTATAGAGGAGGATCTCTCTTCACCATAGCGCCCGATTTCCATTTTTTCATGCAGTTTTTATTCAGACATGTATTTGTTACATTTTTATTCGTTATAGTTGATAACTTTCAATCAGATTGGGCCGAGGCAGCAGAGGCGGGAGTGAGCCCGCCCCCGGCTGCCCTGCTGTACCAATGGCGATCGGTTCAAGATCGATTCAGGAACAAAACAACCAATGGTGAAAATGCCGCGGGTGGGATCTTTCCATCTCGAAACCTCCCCATCTGCTTGCGAGAATATCAACTGTTCAAATTTTCACACGTACTTTATATTTGTTTACATTTTACTGGCTTGTTGTGCTGATTTCTTAAAAAAACCATCGAATGAGATCTCAATCGGTAATTATCACTGTGGTGGACCATTTAAATGGATACATGGCCAGAATGTAAGGTTGGTGATGGTACCATGACTGAGAGGGCCTTCAAATAATTCATTTTCCTTGTATCTGTTTTCCTGAACATTTTGTTGGCGATGCTATAGGAGCTCCGCGCGAAAATGTGGAACACTGTACAAGGTCAACCGTTCACCTGAACGATTTAGTCTGAAAGGTGAACCATGGAACTTTGGTCTTTCACAGACAGGATGATTGAGCGGTAGACTCTTTCAATGAAATTCACACGGTTGTTCCATGGAACGGTTTTTTAGTTGCTTCACATCGTTCTGAACACTCTGATGAGATTAATCTAAATGGAAATCAGCTTCGAAGTTCGCTTTTTAGAGTTCAAAAAAAGGTGCTCGGCGTCCCCTTCGAACCGTTTATTGCTTGAAACCTCATAAAAATAGAACTTCCGCAGTCTCATAAAAAATTAAGCTTTCGCTGAGGACAAACCCTTTCCGCTTTGAATGAAACAATGTGAAACCAAAAATTTATTCCAAAAAACTCAAAAGACAACAAAAGTCTCAAAAGTTTTTCAAAATATCTTATCTTGCAATATTTCGGTGCGTAGCACCTTCCTCAGGCCTAAATGTCCCGGAAAATTCACATTACTCCGATCCCTTTCTGCTTTGCTACACTAACTCTACTACCATTCACAATAGTAGTGAATCATTGGGGGAAGGTGAGGGGGGCAGCCGATGTACAAGTCTGTGTTTTTATCCTCCCAGGCAAATTTGGTAGCATCTTATCGGCCGCCGCGAGTAGAAGGTTGATTGGACTGGGTGGAAACTCGTATTTACAGGGATGCCAAGATGCTCTTCCGAAGGCTAAATCTCTGCCTCCTCAATATGAGGGCCTGCACGTTATGAGATTTCCCGATAAGTGATAGGAGGGTCAATATTTGATCTGGCACAAAATCCAGAGTACGGGTTATTCCGCGCAAGCGGATTTTTTTGGGAAGTGAAGAAATGGATGCATTAGAAAAATTCTCCAATGCCATAACATGCCTTGATCCTAGCCTAGCTTAGTTTGAAGTTTGCGGTTTACATGGAATATCAAATTTCCACCTACGTGAGAAAATGATACTTGAGGAAGTGTCAAAATAGTGGAAATGTCAGTTCTTCCATCCGCTCATAAGGCAAATACCCATTTTTTTTTCTCTGGAATTCTCTGGAAGACTCACTGTCTTCCCAATTGCAGCTGAGATTGATTTATAGCTTCTATCTTGCGAGTCAATATGGCAGGGTGTGGCACTCTGTAGACCACGCCCTGCCATATTGCTCGATAAAAACCGCCTTTAGCTACTGATATTATAACTTCGGAGGGAGAGGGGCACTCCTTCAATATTGCATGAGTATAATACATTATTACGGAAACCTAATGCAAAAAATGAAAAATTATAAAATCGTAAAGAGCGGCCGTGGATATACTGTGATAGCTCTAACTCTGCTCGGGTGGCCAGGGCTTATTTGCTAGCAGGTGTTTCTGGGTCCCTCGGAGTTACTTTTACTGCTCACATTTTGTCACTTTCTTCGCCTTAGTCAACTCCAAGTCATGGCGCATCATAGTTGGAGTCCCCAAGTATGATGCGGCCGCGGTGTGAGGTGGGGCGGCGGGTCACTGTTAGTGGGGATAGGACGGGTGTTCGTGTTTGGTCTGAAATTTTTTTCGAAAGTTGATTTTTCTTGTTCACCGGCCGCTATGAGGCTGGGCGGTTGGTCGTATTTGCCTTCCGAGAGAAATTTGCGGCAATGGGGGAATTTTTTCCCCGGCTGTAGACTTGTAGACTTTTGTGGTCCTGTTTCAGGTGTGATATGCCCCCTCCCTCTCCTACCCCTAGCCCCCCCCCCTCTCAGGCTCGAGAGCAACATTTTGAGGGAAAAAGGCATGGAAATTTGCCCGGAGAAATTCCGGAAAACTGGAAAGTGGTATTGAAGTTGAGAAAAGACCTCAAGAATGCGGTTAGGTGGATGAAGAGTATGGGTGGGTGTATTTTTTTTGCGGTTTTCCCCCTTCACATGTGCCAACCCCCCAACCCTCGCCCGCCCCGCTCGACACCTCGTTCGTATCAGAGAACGGAACTAATGGGGGGGGGTGGTCGTATCAAGCACCCTTAGGAGGGCTCATGCCTCACGTCGACCAGATCTTCAATCTAATGTTCGTGTCTCCTATTCAACTTGTCTTACGAGACCTCCACGCCATCCCCTTAATCCTGAAAAGACGCAAGTTCACAGAAGTTTCTTCACGCAGATAAGTTGTTGACTTCGTGATAAGACGAGGATCACCATTTGCTTTGGCTGAAAACGCCTGGTACGCGGGCTACCACCGGTGCGAGTGCCATATATTTTCGCTGTGAGCTTATCCGATGTGTTCTGAAGATGAGACTGCCCCACAAGATGCTACTCCTGACCAGGACAGTGCTGGAGATAATTTTTGGTATCGAATAACTGGGTCCAAATTTGTGGTGAGTGAGGGAGTAAAGGGCATGAACATTGACCAGGCCCTAGGCATTTTTCCCGCATGGACATGTAATCCAATATGATGTTCCTTAGTTACGAATATGGAATGAGTCAACCAACTTTTCAAATGACCCTTTCGTCATGGCTGACCTTTGTTATGAGTCAGCTCCTCGCTGTAATAGTAGGTCCATACGGCCGTTGTACATCCTTCTGTTGCTTACCGGACCTAAAAGTCGTTTTCCTTTTGTAGTGAATTGACACTTCGAATTTTATCACACTCAAGAATTTCGTGTAATCAATTTAACGCCCGTAAGAGTCTGATAAGACATGTCGCATGCTAGCTATCTCACCACTCGTTGAGTTTATGTGCACCGCTGCAATATGTATTACCATCATTGCTAACTTTATACCATGTTTAGTAACTGTACATCTCTTTCTATTGAAAAATCTTGGCGCTGTTTATCGACGGGGGGGGGGCATTTTGTGCTATCACATTGCTTTCTGCCTCCGCGTTGTGCAAAATCTCACTTTGGTAAAAACTTGTGAACGCTTGTAAAGCTGGAGCAGGATCGTCTAGCCACCATCGCAAGGTCGACACATCTATGGGAAGCAAAATGCCCCCCCGTCGATAAACTGCGCCAAAAATCTTTTCCTTAATTCAACAAGGGGTGGCACTGTTTCTTTCAAAGTCTCTCCTCCATCTTCTCCACTTCCAGTCGATAGTTAGAGAACGTCGGGCATAGTGAAGAACTTCCATCACAAAAAAAAAATTTCTAGAGCTGAAAAGGAAAACACAGCTAGAAATTCTGAGAAGCTTTTGAGATTTCCTAAGTTTGTTCTGATTTTTAGAATGCTCTTGGAGGCAGCTAGGAGTAGGCGGGGGCGGCGGTGACTTTTTCCTCTTCTGCTACTTCCCATCGACCCATCGGTAGGGAGCTATTTCATGAGCAGTTACAAAGTGAGGGCTCTACCATAGTTTGCCATCCACAGACGAGCTTGCTCTAGGTTCACAAGATCGAAGCTGCAAAACGCCCCTCATCGCCCAACTGCTCCTGCTCTTGAGTTCATGAACATTTCGATCACCACAAGTCTTGGAGGCGCGCTACGTAGATAGAACTTTTTTCGTCTCTTTTGAATTGCTTTTTTATTTAATCGCCAGTAAGTATAGTGTTTTTTCACCATGGAAATTTTTGTAGAAGGGAAAAATCTTCCTAACGCGTGTGTATTTGATTTTTCGGCACTATTGAACTATTCCTACCCCAAAAAACTCGAAAATTTTTTCGCTGAAACGTTGCCTATAGATGTAATTTGATGCGCTGGTCACGAATATAACATCCGTTTTGGCGCTATCGCCATGTGGGCGCCTAATTATGACGCCGAATTTTTGGGCCCACCACTTTTTTCACCAAAGTTGATGAAAACTTGCATGTGGGGGTTAATTGAGGTCCTGATTACGAATCCAACATTTATTTTTGGCGCTGGCTCCATTTGGCGCCATTACGCGCCAATTTGGCGTCATATTGGCGCACATAATCGCTCCAAATGGCGCCAGCGCTTGAAACATTGTGATATTCGTAATCAGGACCTCAATTAACCCCATGTGCGAGTTTTCATCAACTTTGGTGGAAAAAGTGGTGGGCGCCAAATTGGCGCATAATGGCGCCAAATGACGCCAGCGCTCGAAACGGATGTTATATTCGTGATCAGCGCATCGAATTACATCTATAGGCAACGTTTCAGCGAAAAAATTTTTTGAGTTTTTTTGGGGTAGGAATAGTTCAATAGTGCCTTGTTTCACGAATTTTTTCAAATTTGGTTCATCAATGTGGAGTGCCGGGTCTCCTCAAAATGAGTGTTTTTGGCAGCAGCTCCCTTAAATTTAAGCTCTCGAGTTGCAGGAGCAACTCAAAACTGGTGATGGTCGAGGGACGGTGCTGTTTAGAACGGCTTGAAGCTGTTTCAAGCGATTGAGAGATGTGAAATCGGACCTTATAAATGTTTATTGTATGGGTCGTCCTCTTAGGGAGCTACATACTGCTGACTGCTGGCAGAACTCATACACCAAGTTTTGAACTTTTCCATCAATTGAAAGGTGATGCTCAATGAGGAGGCGGAGGCCTGACATCTATTTTCGAAAAGGATTCTCTCGGATAAGCTGTATCAGCATGACTCCGATCGGACTCAGCAAGACGTTCAGTGTGATGCTTGCCAGTTAGCTTGAAATTGAAATCTTTGAACTGCTTCACCCGTTTTATGCATTCCTGAGGGACATCGCTTCTTGGCCACATACTCAAAAGCAAGCGGCACGATAAATCCCCAAGACGTGCAGGATTGACACGCCTAGCAGAACAGACTCCGGCGCCCCTAAGCAGACGCTGCGTGGCGCCATCACAAGGAACAGTGCCCTATCAAAGGTCCAACATACTGACCCGGACGCCCACCGCGCTCCGCCCGCCCACAAATGTCCGACCGATGCTGGTATCGCTTCATTTGTGAAGTACAATATGAAGCTAAGAGATTGATGTGGACCGGCTGCGCTGCTGCTTGGGCATATGAGCAGAAATATGCAGTCGTATCTACTGTAGCTGTTATTGGCACGATACTAACGGAAAAATGTCTGAAATGGCTTTCTGAATGTTGCGAAACGAAGGCTTTTTTTGCAGGTTTTTCAGCGCTTCGCTTCGCTTTTTCGCCATTTTCCCCACTATAACAACGCTGTGCCATATTAGACCGTGTACGAAAGTATCGTGCCGAACGCCTTCAAAGCTGAACTTATACCGTTAGGACGATTTTCGAGAGTACGCTCAGGCCACAGCATCTTGAGCTGAACCCACTAAGGCGATTGTGTTTAGCCGGGTCCTGCTGAGGACGCAATTCGCCGTGGAACAAGGGAAGAGGGGCGCGTGGAAACCCATCAGGGCGCTGCTTGGCTAAAGGGAGAAGCATTTTGCACCTTCGCGAGACCTTTTTTTGCTGGTTTTTTTTTTGCTAAATCAGACATTTCACCTTGCTCATACCTATAGAATCTTGTGAAGTGCACAAGGTTTCACAGAACTTTACACTTCTTCCAGGGAACTTCAGCAGTGATCGATACGAACCAGCAAAATGCCCCCACCAAGCAGAACTGCCTTCCCATGTAAAAAAATTTTACACGATGGAAGCATAACTTTTGCCAGACTGGCTCGAGAAAGGATTTCTTTTTTCTGTTGCACTAAAAGGGAACACGCGTGAAGATAACAACGAACAGCTGTGATGGAAAAAAGCGTCTCATCGTACATCTTGTTGCGTTCCGGTCATGCCATTACCGTTTTGTATGGAGGCCATCATCAGGGATTATATTCTGAGGGGGAAGGGGGGGGGGCATTGGGTGGAAACATGGCACACATCGTGATGTGTGAAATGATGGTGTCAATACAACCCCTTCCTCGAAAATTCCCGTCCTCTCCCTACCCACTTCCCCAACTATCTCTCAGCTTTCTCAATTTTTCCAACGTGTACCATTTTCGCCAGCTTTTCAAGGATTTCTCCAATTTTCTTCCAGGAAACTGCAATTTTATCCCAACTTGAGAGAACGGGGTATATAGTACAAAGGGAAAAATCCGGGGAAGTCAACAAACAGGAAAAAGCTTCATAGTGGCTCAGAAAAATTTTGACAAATCACAACTAGCTCCCCAGCTAAGGGACGGTCCTCACTTCCATCCCGCGGCTGGCACTCTCCCAAAGATGTTGTAGCCTGTATGAAAGCTCTCGGCGCGGAAAGAAAGGGGGCATGGCTTGGAGCGCAGGGCAGCTCTCCCATCGCTTCTCGCCGGTTAAGGATGCCATCATTGTAGGAACAAGGCTGCCCTGGCTGCCATCCGATACGCGCCGCGTCACACGCCCTATCGTTTGCAGGGATTATGACCGTATAGCCATGCAGTCAACAACCTCCAGGTTATCGACTTATTCCCTGTTGTCTTCTGCAGAGAAGAGAACATCAAAGGGCAGAAAGAGTCGTCCCGACGACGGCAGCTCATTCACGTGTCATCCTCTGTTCTGCACATAGTAGCATCCAGGACTGCGAACAGGGATGTGGTTTCGATGAGATTGCGCAGACGAGCAGACACGCGGCTTCTCCAGATTGAACAGTCACATGCAAAGGCACGAGGAACAAGGTGCTCGGTCTAAAATGGTAGCTGGGGTGGTATACCTGATGAAAAAGCAAAGTGAAACTGTCTAAAACCTGCGCAAAAGCCTTTGTTCTGCACAACACTGGGCGAGTATGTGGCTGAAAGAAGGCGGTCTTGGACGAGTTTCCCGTTGGCGTCGTGTCAGTAGCCGCTCCAGTAGATACGGATGCACGCATGTATCCTTCAGATCCAATGTAGTAACGCTTCATACGAATTTTATTCGAATCAACGTGGTAACCCGCTCCATACGAATTTTATTTTCAACTCATGAATGAAAGTATAAAATTACCAGCGTCAATATAACTGTTTGGCCATTTGTGGGCGGGCAGTTGCGCTGGGCGTCTGGGCCAAAATGACGCATCTAGGTTAGACTTTAATGGCGCCCGTGGTTGGAAAAGACGTACGCGGCGCTTGCTCAGGAGCACAGTGGCTCTCTAGAGCTGGGCGTATTCACCCACCCTGTCGATTTATCGTTCCACTCGCCTCTACCATCATTACAAATAGGTCTGACCTACCCATTCTTAATGTGTATTGATGCGATGTTTGGGGTTTTTTCTTTTCCATTGTTTTGTATTTATTTGTTTCTAATTTTACTCTGTTACAGCAGTTTGTATGTTGACAATCTGAAGGCCGGGGAAGGAGCTACTGACAGGTTTCACCCAAGAACTCCTTGAATCGATTCCACGTATTCAAGAGCTGCGAAAATACTCATTCATAGTAGAGCAGCCTTCATGACGGGTTCAAGCCGTGGTCCACACAGGAAAGGGTCTAGCCATGCAATCAATCTCATAACAATTTTTCGGCGCGCATTCTTTGAATAATGATGAGACATGGCAACAATTAAAATAATATGCATTCGTTCTCTGTTGAATGTCAATCTCGGAGGGAGAGCACTACTCCTTCGTAATTACTGTTTTGGACGCTGTTCGGTGTGCCGCTTTGGAATCTATCTGGTCTGCTCTGAACTCTAGAACTGTGGCTGCTTCGCTTGAACTCTAGAACTGTTGCTGTTTCGCTTCTCCTCCATAGTCGCAGATAGGCACCTCTTATCAGGGTCAAGCGTGGGTCGACCGACGATTCCTCCGTAGGGGTGTACAGCGATGGGAAAGGGGGAGCGAGAAGGCTGATTGAATAGCCTAGCACAACTTCTGATACATACAGGGGGAGGGGGCCAAAAAAAGTCATTTTGCCTCCATGACTTTCAAGGCGCTATAAGTTACACTTTATTAAATTTTTATCGGACATTTTTACTACCATATTAAAGAGCACATTAAATACTATAATGATACTCCGCCACAGCCTTCTGGAGGAGCGCCATCGAGAGATTCTGGCACGCGACTGCGATGTGGTACCTGAGATCAGCGGGGTAGTCGATTTCTCCGCCACCGTAGACCACCCTCTTGGAGTCCGCCCGAACTAGGTAATTGAGTGGGTTCAGGTCAGGGGACATACTTCAATATTACATCTTCACCAGGTACGAAACGCCCTTCCATTCGAAGTAGGTGGGAGTTTTTCCAAAACCCTTTGATTCCATGTGGTGGCACCCAAACCTGTAGCAGCACAAGGTCTCCAAGAAGGTACGGGCGACCACATGTAGGGAGGATATTCTTCTCGAGTTACTTGATGTAACCGCCAGCGCTCACCTTCAGTCGGGGTCTACAAAGAAAATATCGGTCTTCCCCTTTCCAGGTACCCCGGTCCATACCATCAACTCGCGCCTCGGCGAATACGGTGAAGATGATGTCCTAGACCGTAGTTGACGTTAGACTGCTGCGATGTGGGAGTCTGACAGATTCAAGAGTACTGACCTCCAGGTAGCTATCTGTGGATGACTTCATTCAAGAAGTTTCGCAGCTGTTTGGAGGCGACGTGAATTCCAAAGGTGTTCTCCAGTCAGGCCGCGACTGGAGATGACTTCATATTTTGGCGTACATGAAGGTGATTGGCGGCAGCCTGCTCCAGCTTATAGAGGAAGATCTTGGGTATCTTCCACCCTGGTACTCATATCCACTTCCCCTGTCTGGGCTGCGAAAACTTCGTTGATATGTGGCTCGGCCGAAATGACTTTTTTTTGGCCCCCCCTGTACATTAGCGTACCGTTTCCAACCAATGCTCTGATAATAGCATTTTCATCTCCTTTTACTTCCGTATTCTCCTCTGAACCGAAAATATTGGTAACAGCAGCTAATTATATAATGTAATAACATCATGGTATCGAAATTTCGGCTCCATAGAACGAAGTAGTGTAGAGGCAAGTTGGCGGCACTTGCAACGCTCCCGCATAAACCAAGCTTACCATCTTAAGGCACATCGTTCTTGGGGAATCCTTCAATAGGGGGGTCATATTTGGTCGCCAGGAGGGGGTCGTATTTGGGCTGAGAAAAATTTATTTTGATAGTCGATTTTTCTCGCTTCATGGACGTTGTAAAGGTAGGGGGGGGTCTATTTTGATCATTTCTTGGGGGAGTTGTGTGTGTGTGTGTGTGTGTGTGTGTGTGTGTGTGTGTGTGTGTGTGTGTGTGTGTGTGTGTGTGTGTGTGTGTGTGTGTGTGTGTGTGTGTGTGTGTGTGTGTGTGTGTGTGTGTGTGTGTGTGTGTGTGTGTGTGTGTGTGTGTGTGTGTGTGTGTCCCCTGTCCTCAAAGGTGAAATCAACCTTTTTGAATTTGGTGAGCCAATGGTAGATAGTCATTTGACTGGAAACATCACCCTTATGTTTTCCTTATAAAACTACAGTAGACGTGCACTCGAGGTGTGGTAGGGGGGGGGGCTGCGTACTTCAACTGAAATCCGTGGTGGCTGAGCTTTCAATAGTGAATGTATTGTTGCATGCAACTCTTGTGGCCATGACTCTGTCCAACACTGAACAACATGACAGTAGTCTCACACTGAAAAAGCCCACGAGCAACACATTCTATGCCATATTCAGATGCCACGCCTAGCTGCGTGGACAGGGGATAAAGGAAGCGTAGATAGGGTTCGTTGGGCGATTGAGGACGAGAGTGAGGAAAAGGCGATGACTTGGCGAAAGTTGATGTTCAGATGGCACGATTGCCAAGCAATATCCGGATGCATTTTTTATACTCCAGTGTACTCAATGAAGCTTTGTGGCACACGTATCCTCTTCTATCGATTGACTGCTCGCTTGTCCCAATCAAAACGGCTAGAAAAACGGAGGTCAATACCACAGTCGCGAATAAGTCATTACTTTCTTCATATATATCATCTTTTTCTTTTCAACCTTACACTCGCAGAGCTCAGGACTCATTTACATATGCAGACTGCTTTACGCCTTTATCGGTTTATTGGTTAGGCAGCGTTTCATAGTCGCGACAGCAGCGGCGATCGCTGCGATCGTGGCGATCGCCAGTAGGAGGACCAGCTCGCCCCAAGATGGACGGATTAAAGAACTTGTTGGAAAGGTATTTTCATGCGCTTTTTTTTCTTTCTTCCGCTTAATCCTCTTCAACGTACCTCACCTCACAATCCCCCCTACCGTCCCCCCCCCCGACCTCGCCCCCGACTCCGCCCTCACTTCCCTGAATCCGCCCCATTACTTCATCACTTCTTCATAACGCCTTTCACCTCCCCGATTTCAGGGAAATTCCCCCGCCGACTCAGTGGCGTGTGTCATTAGGTCCGCCTGGGGCACCACGTACTCAGTGTGTCATTAGCCTCCGCCGCCATGCCCTCTTCCCCTGCTACCAAGCCCCGCCTCCGACCCCGCCCACTTCTCCCAAAATTTTCACTTTTTCTCAAGGCTTCCCACGGGCTCCCACGTCGCTCCCCCCAAGTACCCAGGCAAAGTGTGTCATTAGGTCCGCTTGGAGCACTACGTCTCACTGTGTGCGCCGCTCGGTGGGTGTGTCATTAGGTCCGCTCAGGGGCACTACGTCCCACTGTGTGCGCCGCCACGCCCCCTTCCGTATGCCACCAAGCCTCGCCCCCTGACTCCGCCCACTTCATAAAAATTCACCATTTCTTCATGAGACTTGGTATTTTCACCTCCCACACTCCCAAACATCACTGCCCACGGAAGTAGAAAATATGAAACTATGTGAAATTTTAAACCGGGCTGATATCTAGATTTAACTGCACCCCACTTATTAATCAAGTAACCACTTCACTGAGAGTACTAGTGGGCGGGAGAAAGAAAAAACCACATGAAAATACCTTTCCAACAAGTTTTTCAATCCGTCCATCTTGGGGCGAGCTGGTCCTCCTACTGGCGATCGCGGCGATCGCCGCTGCTGTCGGAACAATGAACGCTGCCTTACTGGTAGAATTGCCGTTGTCGCTCAATTTTGCCCTGTTTTCAGCTCTCGGCTCTTCAACTGGGTTCCCTATGCTGCGCACAAGTCGGTCAATGGAACATCGCGGTGAGTACGTTGATAGGTACAGTCATTATCCGTGCAAATGAACGAGAGTGTGACGAGAGTGCGGCTTGGAGGGCAGCCAAGTCCCATAGGACGTAGTGTTTTCAGGCTGTCATCATTGGTGGGAAAGGACGCCCTGGCTGCTCTTCACCACGCGCCGCGTCACACGCCCTATCGTTTACTGGGATCATGAGTGCACATTGCTGTAAATGAAGAGTACTCTTACTTAATAAGCGATCCTATAAAAAGAAAAGAATAAGGTCTTAGCCGTTAATCAGCTTTCATTTGGTACTCGACTTGCATTCTACCTCCCTTCAGACTCGTTGTGGCCTACTGATTGGCTTATGCAATGACTTGAGAGGGGGCTAGCTCATGTACAAATCAATGTTGTCATCCTCTCAGCTGCACCTGGTACCAATATAACGTCCCATAGGGTAGAACAGGGCACATCATTGGTTGGGGATTTTACTTTTGTCTGTACGACCCCCCCCCCTTTCTTTGAGGTTTGGTACGATCCCCCTCCGGCCCTCTGTTCCTCTTCATGGATTGAAGCTTACGTGAAACAGGAAAAGTTCACGAGACAATACGACCCCCCCCCCTCCCTCCCCTCCCTCCCAACAATGACCAAGTACGACCCCCTCCCCTTTACAACGTCCGTGAAGCGAGAAAAATCAACTATCAAAATAAATTTTTCTCAGCCCAAATACGACCCCCCCTATTGGGGATTCCCCAACAACGATGTGCCCTGCGGTAGAAGGTTTAGTTGGCCTGGAGGCGGGAGCCCATCCGGGGGATCCCGCCCTCAGGCTAACTAAGGTTCTCAGACCGCGCGTAGTGAACGCGCGAAACCACCTTCGCCTCCACCCGATTTCACTTTTGATTCCATTTTGATAATGCCCTCCTTCTTGTAGTCTACTGAAATCCCTGGACTAATATAGAATTGTCAAAATCAACTGCAAGAGAGGCGACGATGACTGTACTTCGAAGAAAGTAGGAAAAAAAAAAGCCAACGAGATTACGAGAGCATTATCACTACAACACGGGCACCTTGGGCCGACGTGGGCCTCAGTGGGCCCAGGTGGTAAGCTTGCGGTCTTGTTCCCGAACACTTCCGAGTTACCAGAAGGGAGTTCCTTGGCTGTTCCGGACCCACGTATTTATTCAGGTAAGGGACTGGACACTTCGCTCATCGCGGACGTACCTTTAAGCATACAATGGCTCGAGAAGGAGAGCCGCGGCCGGGCACAGCCCGGGACCAAGTCGCGCCTACGCTGAGCCCGCTGGACCCGGAGTCTGCGGCAGCCAGCTGCGAGAGAAGGCCCGGAGACCAGATTTACAACGTGGTAGCGGCGCGCTTGGAGGGTGTCGAATAGGGGGGAGTGCGCGATCGCTTTGCGAGTGCTGAATGAGCTAAGTTGGCCACTGCCATTTATCCGGCCAAAAGAGGCCGGAAACTTGGGAGACGTCCGCATTGTCGGGGTTGAATTTTCCTGCTTAGCACTGAGACCGCGGGGTATTGATTCTGTCGACGCCAGTCATGCCGCGCCTTGTAATTCCACTCATTATGAGGGCAGAGTCTGGTGAGCCGATGTGCACACATTATTAAGGATGTTTTCTTCCCAGACAAGTCTGCCACCAACTCACCAAACCGGTATAGCGAATAGCTCCTTTGGACCAGGGCACGCCATCGCGTTGTGATCATTTTCTGAAAATTACGACCCCCCCCTCCCTTTTTGGGAGTTGCTACAGACATTAAAACTATCATTTTGCAAGTATCGGAGATAGTAGTTGCGTCCGTTAAGCTGACACAAAACGACAATCCCGCGCCCCCCCCTTCCCAAAAATGAACGCAAATGTGCGGACCCCCCACGAGGCGTCCCGTGAAACTGAAGAGAAATCAACTTATCAAAAAAAATTTTCTCTGGACCAAATTACGAACCCCCCCCTCCCAAAAATGTGACGCAAGTACGACCCCCACCTGTTACAGCGTCCGTGAAACAAGAAAAATCAACTATAAAAAATATTTTTTCCAACCAAATGCGACCCCCCCCTTGTGATGATCACAACGATGGCGTACCCTGCTTTCGGCTGAATTCCATACGACGGGCCGTAGAAGCGATAGCAACGGTTCGTGCCTCGTGCCTCCTGGCCTGCCCAGAGAGGACAAAACATAAGTTGGCTGACTGCTCTTGCGCTGACCTTTCACGACTTGATGTCGATTGCTTGGATCACGTACATAAATTTAATGAGAACCTCTGGACAACTTGGAAACGGTACTACTACTTCTACGCCTACTTATACACCTGCGGACCAGGTGATGGAATCAAACGTCAACAAATATCATCGGCTAAATTATTATTATGAGATCTGATGAACAACCTGAACACCTTGTTTCGATCTGACTTTTCACTAGCACTTTTCAGAGGTAGCACTTCAGGCGTCTGCGGTGCTCTCCTTATCATAAGACCCGTACTGTTTTTCGGATTCCCATCACAGAACGATATGGAGCCGGCCTAGTTTTCTGCAAGTGGATTGCCCATATCGCAGAAAAAACCGCTGCGAATTGGTGAAGGATCATCGGCGTTGATTATTTCTCTCAACACACAACGCAAATCTCACATCCATTCCTAAAGACTTATTCCGCTACAAAGCTTCCATTCGTTACTCTATCTTAGAACCTTTTAAGGCGCCTTTCACGATTGCCCAGCAAGTGGAAGCTTCTCTTGCACAGATAGCTCTGTTCTCAGTCGTAGAAGTGGTTTTCTTCGGCAGCTACAGGAGAGGAGGTGGTTGCGTCCTCGTTTAATGCTCCCAGAAAAGGATTTAGGGATCCAGTTGGTTACCGCTGCATTTCAACGCCTCTCACAGAGTAGTATTGCTTTTCTGGCTTACGAAGTTTAGCGAGAAGGTTACCAGTCGGATCGTCCGGCGTGAGCGTCCCGGCCCGGCTTTGCCAGACCGGCCAGGCTCTGCTAGTCCGTCTTCCACTGGGCGCATGCGCAAAGTATGCCACATGGTCACAGTTTTTAACGGGATGTAGAAAAATAGTTTGAAGATTGCTCTACACCAGTCATCAGCTATGCATATCTGGTCTCTCCATTTCCTAATGATTGCAGTTGTAATATGAGAACGGTTGAAGTATGAATTAGGTGGCACTTCTTCCTACAGCCCCATGTCACGTCTTATCAGCTGTTATCACTTGTACTTATTCACCTACCAGTAATCTTTTTGTCCCATACCTGGCATCATATGTGGGAATCAGCGCCCGGCCATTGCTGAAATCTACATGAATTTAGAGACCCTCCCTCTCTAACTCCCCTTATCAGATGTCATCAACCATTATCACTTCTTATCATCCACCTGTAATGTTCCGATATGTCTCAGAACCACCGTTCCACCTTTGAACCGGCGCTATGAATTCGGTGACCCTCTATCAGACATGCTTCAAGACAAGAGGTACTGCAAACCAGGAGGACGTTAATCCTCGGTACTTCCCCCTGGATGGCGAGTGGTTCCCGTGCCGTCCGCTCCTCTCGAATTAGGGGCTCACCGGTTGCAAGCACTTTTAACACTTATGAAATCAGCAACGTTCTGGTGGACGCTCTCAGACCTTAGATCGATATTTATACTTCTTGGCCCTCAAGACGCTGCTGGTCGCTGGTGGACGCTGGCAGACGCTGGCAGACGCTAGATCGATATCTATACTTTCCTAGTCGCTGACGCTGCCGGACGCTCGGAGCGCTAGTGGACGCTGCCGCTATGAACGCATCCTAGAGCTGTGATGTGGACTCCATTGTACTCACCATGCAACCTAGTTAGAACGAGACCTCTTTAGAGGTCATGATTTCTTATTTACTGGTTCTGAATCTCAAAAATCGAATAACGGCTTTACATTTCGATACTTTTGTGATAATTTGTTATGCTCTACATTTTCGATGAATTTCAGGCAGTGTCAGCACATATAACACTATGACAAGTTCTATGTATGACTCCAATTCCGATACTGGTTCTGAATCAGGTAGGTCTTTTACTCATTTTCCATTGATCGTTATACTCGTATGGTGACCATAGAGGACCTTCGCTGTGAGCAAACCTACCCTCAAACTTCTACCGTTCAGTTTGCGAGCGAAATGCGTGGCGCATCCTTGAAAAGTACTCATCAACGCTCAAACATTCATTCCTCCTATTCTTTTAGTGCTAGAAGATAGCGATTGAATTCAAAGAGTAATTTAAATAAAGTAAATAAACGAATTAATCTCAAATTAATTAATGAACGAGTTTGCATACGAAATGTTCTAGTGCAAGCTGTTCCGCCAAGCCGAGAGGAGCCTTGGAGACATACTTTCATTCATAGGCCACACCACCGCTGGGATTTTCTCAACGGGGGGGGGGGTCAGATTCGGTCCGAAAAACTTTTTTTTCATAGTTGATTATTCTTCCTTCACGGACAAAATAAGTGAGGGGGTCGTATTGTTCGTTGTTGGGAGAGAGGGCACGTACTTACCTTCTGAGAAAAATCTGCGGCGTTGGAAAATTTTTCCCGGTCGTTGACCTTTCGCGGTTTTTCCTGTTTCACATGTGCTATACCCAACCAATGATGTGCCCTGTTCAGCCACTTCTACATCCCTCCTCATCCTTCTTTCCCTTGATTTTTCTCTTCTCCTTTCTGCGTTTCATTTCAGAAAACTTCGCTCCAAATTTCGTTGAAAAAAATACCAAACTTAGAACATGCATCCCGTTTTGGTGTGTTTACTGGAGCACAGAACGTTGGCTAGGAGTGGATATGACCCTGAGCTCTGCAGGCCGTCCTGATCTATATTGCCAACGATGGTCAGAATATGTCAGATTGGTACTTGGACACGTCGAAAACGCCACAATCGCCCCATTTGGCCTTACATAGCAGCACCCATAGGCAACTCTTTTCGTGTTTAGTTAGAACCTGAAATTTCTGATCTATGGATGTTTTGTTATGTTGTCTTACAATCTAGTCCCACCAGTCATTAGCTCCGTGGTAATCGATAATTGCCAACATGCAATAATTACTACATAGTTTTCCTTCCGAACACATTTTTGATCCCACGAATAATATTCTGTTTGAGTTCTCTTTCGAAACACAGGACGTTTTATACAACCTTGGTCGCTGCGGATACTGTGGCGTTTTGAGTTGCTGGTTGGCGCAGCGCCAGTTCGTTCTGCACCAATTAGGGGAGCTGGCAGGCGACGGGTAGATTGGCTAGTCACGAAGGCCTGTCACCTGCATTCGAGTGTTCGTGTGCAGCTCAGTTCCCAGCGACACCCTGAGGAAATGGACCACACCACCCTGAATTCCTGAAGGACGCTCCAAACAGCACTCGACAGGCTGCACCAGAGCGCATCATCGTTGGGGATTCCCCAACAAAGGGGGAGGGGGTCGTATTTGGTCTGAGAATAATCTTCATGATAGTTGATTTTTCTTGTTCCGCGAACTATAAATGGTGGGGAGGGGTTGTATTCGCTCGTTGTTGGGAGAGGGGGAGGTCGCATTTGCCTTCCTGACTTTCTGGGAGAGGTTGTTGACTTATCGTTTCATATGTGCTAGTCATCAAGCCACTTTTTAGAGGCTGAGAGGGAGGGGGCGGGGTCGTTCGGACTCGACTAAAATTTCCAACCAATAATGTGCCCTGGGCTGCACCACTTGAAGATATGTGGCATCTAATCGGGAAAAGTGACTTCGTCCTATTTAGCAAGAGGGCGGAGCTCTCCACCGAGCGGCATAAAGGCTATAGAATGGAATAAGAAGGTCCTTCTGAAAATCACCGCAGCAGTCTTAGTAGAATGTTTTATTAAGCAGAACTATCGCAATATTCCGAAGAACCAGTCTATGAAGTCTCAAGCTGGTCGTCTTCTGAAGACTTGCTTGTGACTTGAACAGAATATTAATAAGCGAATAGATGAAATAAATTATTAGAGGCTGATGCTCTTTTGACTTGGATTGGTTGTCTGCAATTTGAAAATCTTGTTTCTCTCGTAGAGAGATAGAATCAGGAAGAGCTGCACTCCCGCATGGCAAAATCGTAAAGAAGAAACTATAGCCATCGATTTGAAAATGACGAATTCGCGGTCTGCAGAAAT
>MU914654.1:9915-20361 GCA_036418165.1 Cooperia oncophora
ATCTTCAGTTCTTCCTAGTGAAATGCTTGCACTTTCACTTTCTTAGGAAGTTGAAGCCTCTAGTTTGAGAAGCTTTTTCTTATTCCGCTCATGAATGGTAACTATTGTGTTTTTAAAGTTTCCCATGAACTTCTCTTCATCGATTGCTTTTCCTGAGCTCACTTTCGCTTTGTAGACCCACTGACCAGATACACATAGAATTGTGCTCGTCAGGTAGACCTTACTACTGATGGCAAGGGCAGTTCAGCGACGTGGGGGGGGGCATTCTGCATTTTTGCTGCTTTCATTGTCGTGTGGAGCCATCAAGTTGAGACTTGTGAAACCTCGTGAAGTGAGATACTGTAGAGGCCACTTAGAGACTCTTGTGAAGGATACCTGTCAACTTTTGTAAAGCAATGAGCTCGACCATGGGAAGCAGCGAGCTGAAAAAAATCCCTCCCTGCCCCCCCCTCCTCTCCCGACGCTGAACTGCGCCTCATGGTAACAATATATAAGTACCTCACTATATTTCGGACTGGACGATCTACCCCGTTGATCAATCGCTTTCTGGGGTTAGCCTCACATTTTACTCCCATGCGGAACCATAGTGACTTCTTAAATGTGGTCTTGTCTATTCCAGGACCCATTTGATGTAATCACTACTTTTATACTCCCAGACGAGTCGCTACCAACTCGCCGGCTTGGGAGGGTTGAAGGAGTCGTCGTGCGGAGCTCATGCGTGATTTGACCATATGACCGCGTGCCGGGTAAGCGCCCCTGCCTGCCACTGTACCACCTCTGCCCCCCACCTATGGTATGGTGTAATATATGCAAGGAAAATCTGAAAGTCAGTTGAGGTTGTCTAAGGGATCCCCAATTGGCTTAAAGGTTTCCAAGTCTCAATTTCCTTCCCTGAAGAGACGTTCCACGTTCATTAGGTGGGCAGACGCTGTCCACGAACAAAACAGTCTTCTTTTTCCTCACCATTGTGTTTCTAACCACGTCATTATTAGTATTTGGGCTCCATAACCCACCATTTTCGATCGCAGGGCATTGTTCCCTTCAGAATAAAGTGAGTTCGAGGTCTTATCAGTGTCAAGATCGATCCTAGAAACTTTCTCGTGCACAGTTTTCACCGCGGTCCAAGTCTCTACCCCCCGTTCGGGAATTGTATACTTTAAGGTGCAAAGCATCGGGCTGACAACTAAGACAATACACAGACCGGAGGAGGTTGCCTCAGCAGCGGCGGCGATGTTGGTCTTCCACAACACGCAAATAGGCGTGGTAGACCAGCCGGGCTTCCGTCATCGGTCACTTCCTTTCGTCATCGCGAACAACCGTCATATCCTGGAGTTTAGGCGGTCGTCCAACGACCTATTCATTCCATTTTATGGGTTTCGATTATATAACTTTGGGCAATTTTCCTTGGATTTATTTCAAAGGCGCCTGAATTCTTGTGTGATGACTGTGCGTTCAGTTGGAAATTCTATGAATCTGGTTCCCATCTCCTTGCAATTTTTTCGTGTACCCTTCTTGTTTATCTTTGTCCACCCATTTGGTGGGGTCCGGTTCTGGCATCATGACCTTGATTACTTCTATTTTACTTACAGTCAACTGATTACCTGCCTACTGACTTAAGGTCTGCGTGATGAGCCAAGCCAGGTTTAGCTGTTTCTGTATCTGGGGAGGGGATACAAAACAGATTTTGAAGCAACATCACGCTGTTACAGCACCCCCTCATCTTAGCCGCCGTATTTTTTGTATATTTCAAAACTAGGAGTTATCAGATGTCTCCTTACCGCTCTCCATTGGAAATGGAGACCCACTTTAAATAAATTTTACGTAGCGATGATGCACCCTGGTCTGGTAGTTGCGCTAACTTAATATCATTTAGTGGATATTTTCCTCTAAAATTCCGTCTCAAGTGTTTTTCATCGTCTCAGGATACTTGTCAACCTCCTTCTTCCTTCCTTTTAGCTTCCTTTTTCCTTCTCTTTTCTCCGTTCCTTTCTCTTTCCTTCTCAACCTGTCTTCCTTTTCTTCTCACTCTTCGAATCTGTAAGGCCATCAGATGCGATGAGGCAATACCTCTGGGCGCACCCTAGAAGTTTGACCAGCTGAAGTGATTGAAGCCGTGTGATCTTATCGGCTCTGCCACATTCAGGATATATTTCTACAATGTGCTCCCAGTCTTCTCAAACTCCAAAGAAGGAACTTCCTCGTGAAAAATATGGAAATGATTAGTGGCAGGAACGATTTTAGTGATGTACTGGTTTTCTGCGTCTTGGTAATTACCAGTCTGGCTGACGCGCGCTAAAGCTGCGCGCATGGTTAAACCCATGGTACTACGATAACTGACAGGATTTGTCCTGAGCACCAACACCTAGCCTAATTCTCATGTTTCGAGGACGACCCATTTCATCATGTTTCTCCATTTTAATGAACATTTGCCAGTGTTTGGTGCCTATCATATTTCTGAAAGCACCATTCGTTGAGGATAGGACAGCATAGCGGTGGGAGGAATTTCGATGATAAAAAAGTCGAAATCATAGTGGGTCTTATCATTCCTCACTGGACAACAATTCCCTTTCCGGTGAAACTCGGCGTTTAGCGGTGGAAGCAATTTCGACCGCTAAACGGAGGGATATTGCTAGGAATAGAAATTTGGCCACGATGATGTGAGCATATACGGAGTCCCAAAAGCGGTTGTCGGGCACTGACAGAATTTAACTCCCACCTTTAATATTCTCTGAGCACCCCTGAATTACTTGCTGGAGCAGTTCCACAGTGTTGCAACAACTCTGCTGTGAATTTTCGGGGTATCTTATTTTATCATGTCCTGCCACAAACCAATAATGGTCCCATCCTGCACACACTGCCTCTTGGAACCGACGTCCTGTTGTGCTGGTCGACGTTGTGAGTTAGGTGTCCCTACCCTTCTAAGGCTCCTTATGGTATCTTATCAGCTGTTATCAATTCCTGCCACCCACCAATAATGTTCCCATCCTGCCCCTATCTTACTTCTTGGAACCAACGTTCTACCGCTGCTGCGACGCCCGTTGTGAATTCGGTGACCCTTACCTTCTAAGGCTCCTTTTGGTATCTTATCAACTGTTATCAATTCCTGCCACCCACCAATAATATTCCCATCCTGCCCCCTACTTTACTTCCTGGAACCAAGGTCTCATCGTTGCTGTGGCCCGCGCTATGAATTTGGTGATCCTCCCCTTATAAGGCTGCTCGCGGTATCTTATCAGCTCTTATCAGTTCCTGCCACCCACCATAATGTTCCCATCCTGCCCCCTATCTTACTACTTGTATCCAACGTCCGGTCATTGCTCTGGCCGGTGTTATGAATTAGGTAACCCACTCTTTCTGAGGCTATTTATGGTATCTTATCAGCTGTTATCGATTCCTGCCACCCACCAATAATGTTCCCATCCTGCCCCCTACCTTACTTCCTGGAACCAAGGTCTTATCGTTGCTGTGGCCCGCGCTATGAATTTGGTGATCCTCCCCTTATGAGGCTGCTCGCGGTATCTTATCAGCTCTTATCTCACTTCCTGCGCACCCACATAGTGTTTCCTGCACGACCCGCCATACATGACTTATGCAGGTTTTTGAGCGCCTGTCACTCATTTGAAAGAAGTAAGAATTTCCCGGTCAAACCACATACCACATACACACACACACACACACGCACAGACACTTAGCGATTATATATAGTAGGATATTGTTCGTCTTTGGGTAGATTGCAACACTAAGAATGTTCAAATTGGCCTGTGAAGCTTGGCTGAAAAACAGGAAAAACCTCGAAGCGAACGTCGCTTCACTGAACCTGGTTGGCCGTGGTGGAACTGTTCAATGATCCCTTTTAAAGCACTTAGAGAGTGCCAGGCGTCCTTTTCTGCAGCGCCTCGCTCTTCTGACTCGATTTTCAATTTTCGCCTTGTCATTCAATTAGCTCTCTTCTTTTAGACTGGTGGTGCCGTGGAACGACTTTTTTTGTAGCCAAAAAGAATTATTTAGAATTTACAATAGGTTGGTGGTGTGGTGATTTCCTGCTTTTAACACGTTGACGACGGTGGCAGACAATGGTGGCTGACAGCCAGTCTGTCTCATGGGACGATGGCAGACAATGGTGTCTGCCAGTATATTTTCTCAGAAGAAAGATGGACGAACAACCAAGTCCGTGGTAAACTTGTCCCTTGGGGGGAGCTTGTACCTCTGAATGAATACCACAGCTGTTTGGCGCGAATTACCTGGCGCCCGCGCCACAGGCGCTGGCGCCAAAATACCGCAAATCACCAAATTAGCTGAAAAACTTGTACACTGGGGGAATTGTATGCGTCGTGAACAACGACGAATTTCACACCGCTCTTGCCAAAAAGCCAGGCGACGATGAAGAAGTTATTTGTATTGAATCAACCAAATATGAATATGCTTTCAAGGCTGCCCTTTTAATTTACTTTCAATAAATATAGTTCACTTTGCAACAATACATACATTCACGCAAAAAATAATGCTTATGCAGTTAATCAACAACTATGAGAATTTTGGAAACAATCTAAACAGCAGAGCGTCGATGCACAGCTCCCTCTCAGGTCTGTACATGGCTTGAAATCGGCTGTTCAGATAGTCAAGAACAGGCTGCACTTTATAAAGCTTGTTGGTCTTTTCGGCAGCACTGTTGTCGACAAAGTGAAGATGCCTCTGAATCTCCTCAAATCGATCTCTGGTCATAAAATCTCCGGCAATCGAATGCCCATTTCTAGCCAAATTCCGAGGTTTCAGCGACCAGTAATTTCGCTGGTTATCGAATGGACAGCGGGACATCTGCATGCAGAGGCCGAAGAATATTCTCAGTTTCCGTGTGAATCCAATTACGTCGCTTTTCTTGAGCGTAGACGTTAGTCTGATCAGCTATCATGGTAAGGAGTTCTTCTGAGAAGAACAATTCATAAAACTGGAGCGGCGTCTCACAGTTGTCCACCTCTGGAGCAGCTCCAACAGACTCGCTGAAGGTCCATCTCTCATGTTCTTGAGCATCGTTCCTCCAAGTGTTTTCCTCTTCTTCGTCGTTGCTGTCGTAATCTGACACGTCGGAATCGGATTCATCAGCTTCAGTATCAGGGACAACGGCAGGAGTCATGTCATCAGCATCCACACCATCGGGAACTTCAGCGTCGCTGTCGTCAAGCAGCAAACTCATCGAAAGTTTCGTTGAGTTCGTCGATGTCAGCATAAGGAACGCTCATGGTGACAAGATCACTCATAAGGATGATGGTACTTGCGGAGTTCCTACTTCGATATCCGCAGCGTTCAGACTCCGCGATCGATTCGCGCGCTCGACGCGATCGATAAGGCATGCGTTCCCCTGCGTTGGTTGCACCGTTTCAACGAAGAGTAAAAGGGCACTTCCAAATGCAAGCCATAAAAAATAGAGCTTTGTCAAGGTAGCGTCTAGGGCGCGGGCGCCAGACAGTTTGAGGCACAAGTCATGCAAGAAATGGCGAAAAACTACCGTCAATGTAAAGCGCTCTATATTCACGCGCAGTAAGCAAGTTTGAGCCGAGCGGATGTAATATTCATCCTCAGAAGGTAAACTTTCTATGGAGAGAAATTTCCAACCAAATTTGCTGTAAAAATTGGTAAAAACTGGACTGATGTCGGAAGACTGGAGCAATAAAAGCTAAATCGTGTCAAGGATTGAGACCGCATTCTAAATTTCTGCATTTCTTGGAACATTTTGGCCGTAGCCGTTCATTTATCCAAAAACTATCAAGTTTCTACGAAGAGAAATGCGCCGTCCCATGGGCAATTCATGAAAAAAACGGCTCGTCGTCAACGTGTTAAAGAAACTGCAGCAATTTACTGCATTCATGCTTGTCCTTGAGCTGTAACGCTTTTTCTTGAAAACTGTGAATGCTAACCGTTACTATACACTTGTTCGCTGCGGATGATGGGACGTGTCGGGGAGGGGGTTGGTGGGGCGATGGCCCGTTTTTTTTCTTTAGACAAGCAGCAAGCTAATCTATCGTTCGTATCAATTTGTTTCCACACAGTTGTTCCTGCGCTTACGCTTCAACAAGCTGGTGACAACATGGCTGGCGGCGCGCATCGACCCCCAGCCTCTGACAACGGCCCCCTAATTTGCTACTACAAAAACTGTATGTCTGTTTTCGAGAGTGTTCTATGTTTGCTTTTTTGAAGATCGCGATTTTTCAATAGTTAATTGACGCTGTGAGCGTCTGTTTTGTGAGGAGTGGTATTTTAGTGTTGTCGTTGTGGGCAAACTTGTCTCGATTTGGTCATCATTAACCGCGAAAAGCTTACCAAAGCGATAGCCTTTTTTAAGAGTAAATTAACTCTGTCAGAATTCATAAAACAAGGCGCACCGCTTGCTTTTTTGCATGGTTGACTCCTTGAACACCGCGTGCCTTTTTCATAAACTAAACTACATTTTTGCCTTTTTTTTCTAGTGAAAAGACTTTTTGTGCCCAAATCTTTATGTTGTGTCCTAATCTTTGCGCTTCTCTCAAGCAAAGTTAACTTAGCATGTGCTGACATAAAACAAAAAATACTACAATTTGAAACATTCTGGAAAATATATAATTTGAAGAAGTTTTCTCCTTCACTTTGTATGAAGTAGTTGTTCTAGCTAAGGTTCTCAAATCGGTCTTTGAGCAGTCGGACAATTATTTTAAAAAAACATGAGGAAAACGTCGCAGAGGATGCAGTTAAATGTTGAGTTTGTGTTAATATGTTGAGATCCCCGGCGAGGCGGGATGGGGGGGGGAGGTCGTGCTGCCTTTTGAAAAAGTGTTTTCGGTTTTTTTTTGCTTCAAGTGCACTGTATATCTCCCCAACCTCCCCACACCCCCCGCCGCTCTATGGCAGCTTTCTAAGGAAAATCTGCTGAAATTGCGAAAAATCAGGTATACGGTAGGTAGAATGGGAAAAAGTGGAAAGGGGTCGCGCCAGAGGAAGAGTTCTGAGGGGATCGCATTCTGCAAATCTTTCCTCAACGGCAGTGCGTATCTTGGTTACGATGTAATGGTTAGATGATAGGTCCCCTCTCTGGAAAGATGGTCGGCTTGCTATACCTTAATCTCGTTCGATCGCAGCTCTTCAGCTATACATGCCTGTGCATGCCTCATTGAAAACACATTCCGCGGTAGTCGAATGGGCGGAGGCGTATTGCACATGTATCTCCATCATTGGTGCCTTCCTTCATCTTTACGGTGAAGCGGGTGGGTGGTTCAGTGACGAAGGCGCAATGGATGTAACTCTACCTGTTGCGGAACATATCCTTAATGTACCTGGAAAGTTAATATGACTAGATTCTGTCATATGTGATAGGAGGTGTATCGGTTGCCCTCCTACCTCCTCTATGGAGTATCTATGTGGAATAGGTGAGCATTCGAAAGATACTGATGATACTTCAAAAGCATGCCGCATCACAAAAGGTTTAGTGAATGCACGACACCTTGTCTTTTGTTCCTTTTGCAAATTCAGCTCATCTGAACACCTTAAAGGCTCTAGACTACAGCCTTCTCATCCACTGTCAAGTAGGAAGCCAACACGTTGGTGAAGAAAATAGTGGAGCGGCCCGGATTCGAGGAAGACTTGTAGGGCAACTTTCCGTCGAGTGCACGCCGACTATCTTAGCACGCATAATGCTTGACCTTGTTTCTGCTAATCGCTAGACCTCCGATGTACATCACGTTTACGATGGAGTCCACTTTGAAACTTGATGTGGACCTACTGTTTTAGGTTCAAACCCATCTAGCCCTAAAGCGAGGATTTCGAACGAAAACAGAAACCTCCAAGATAGGCAAGCTAGATGTGTGTCATTTCATAGAGAATCCATTACCGTCAGGTACTTTGTTTCCACTCATGAAAACTGGAAGTCGTGATCGTATGATCGTAGAGAGCTAGGGGTAGGGAAGGACTTTTCTATAATAATTGGCAGAATGATGAGCTTCCGGCAAGGTCAAGTGCACGGTGTTCCTTGCAGTTTTCACTTCTTTTTTCTGACTCCTCTTCTACAAGCATACTGGGGAAGCTGTTGGCGACGCTAGAAATTGTTCATTTTGTATGATTTTCACTACCGTCTTTCCACCATTGCCTCTACTAAACCCCTTCAATTTACAAGAACTGCTTCACCTATTCGGCGTAGTCCGGCGACGTGGGGGGGGAGGCATTTTGCTTCCCATCGACGTGTCGACCCATCTAGACAGCCTCTTTTCGAATTGACATATTTTACCATGGTGGCTAGACGAGCTTGCTCCAGCTTCACAAGAGTTCACAAGTTTCACCAGAGTGAGACTTGTAAACCGGAAGTAGTGAAGCAGTGAAAGTGCAAAATGCCCCTCCCCTGTCGCCGAACTGTGCCCACCTACTCTTCACCTCTATGATCACCACAAGAAGGTCTTCTGAACGTTGACTGAGCGACTCACCCTTCTGGGAACAATGGAGAATTTCCCCACCCTTCCTCGAAGACTTCCCATTGTCCTGCGCGAATGGACGACGCTTCCCTCCTCAGTCGTGAACCTCTTGTTGAAGATCCCATAATGATTTTGTACACTGGTGTAACCCCCTATATTCATTGTGAAGTGAGGAACGGCGCTAGATTACGACTGTTTGCTAATATTCTCGGTGGGATTCAAAGGACTCCTCATACAAAACTGGGACCCTATTTGTGAAGATAGCGGTTTGCCTTGAAGCTCAAAGGGAGAGGAGATTCCAGAGCTGTGATGAGAAGTCACTTCTCTTTAGATGACCTTAGTTCCACTCTGCCGCACGAGTCTATCAAACGTCTCTTCAATGATATTAGTGCCTATGATTGTAATGCTGCTACCAGCATTATACCCCGGAAGTATTTACGATCCACTGAGATCAAGTTTCAAGAACACTGACGACTTTCTTCCAGAACTCGCCACATTAAACCTTTGTTGGTGTAGCTTCCTGGGACCGGAATATCGTCTTCTAGCTGAGATTAGCGTCGGAAACGGATGTACAGCGTACCCAAGAACACTACCATCTTCCCAATTTCTGGGGTTTCCTTTTATTTTTAGTCCAAAAAATGAGTTCCAACAGTTCAGGTGCACTGATGCGAATCAGGGCACATCACAACGTTGTGGAAGTGGAATCATAACGAGTGGTTGTGTTTCGTCTTAGGAGAAGTTTTTTCGAATTGTTGAAGCAGGTAGGTATGTTGTGAGAGGGTTTCGTGACGCCGAAAGAGTAAATTGGGAGAGGAGGATGGGAGGAGGATCGTGCTCAGCAGGAATTCCACAATGCGACAATGTGTTCCGTCAGGTCACGTAATACTGTGGGTATCTTCAGCGAGAGGGCCCTATCGGCTCGGTGGAGGTAGGAGAGTCGCATTTTGCACGTTAATTCCGCAAGGGCAGTACTGCCCCGGTCCTGCTCGAATAGCTTGCTATGGTTGCGTATGCTTGCTGCTTTCGCGTTATATGAATGCGACTTTTGTGCTCAAGGGATTAAACCTCTCCTGACCATTAGTTTTCAGTGTATTTGTGGAGTGGCGCATGCATCAGGAGGTAATGTATTCACAGGCAACTCCCGAGAACAGTCAGTTCTGCCCCGAGGGTAATTTATTAGTCTTCAGTTCCGGGTGTAAGGTCGTTAAAAGGTTGGTAACGTCTAACTCAACAACTGTACAACCTTTCTTTTCTTCTCTTGTCACTCTGGCCGCTTTCGGCGGTGTTCGGCTTGGGAGGCGAGAGGAGAGATGTAAGCTCTTATGTAGCTGCGAAATTGTACAGTAGAGTCCTTTCAGTTACAGTGATGCACAAGCCTCCACAAGTTGACTCGTACAAGCTTGGTTGAATACTATTTAATGCACCTACCGAGTCGAACTGCGCCCATTTTTCTATTCTTACACTTGTAATAAAAACAAGATCTCTCAAGAAAGTGAAGCAGCAGTTTCCGCATTCGAATGGATAGTTGGGCCAATTTCAGACCCACG
Organism: Cooperia oncophora; assembly: GCA_036418165.1. NCBI lineage: Eukaryota > Metazoa > Nematoda > Chromadorea > Rhabditida > Trichostrongylidae > Cooperia > Cooperia oncophora. Next base: position 19,892 of record MU914654.1, read on the forward strand.
CGGTCCTGGGCTCAAGGTCCTGGGTCGATCCCCATCCAAGCCTTCTGTCCCGGACGGCAAATTGGTACCAGATTCGTCTGGGAGGATAAGAACACTGACTTGTACATCGGCTGGCCCCCGCAAGTCATTGTATAGGCCACATCGCATTCAATAAGCCACTACGATTCTGAATGGAAGTAGAATGCGTGCCGCATCCCACAAAGGGATTGATCAACGGCGAAGACTTTATCCTTTATCCTTGAACTAATTTGTAGTCTGAACTTCAGACCATATTTTGTCAGTGTCCTTCCACAAATGCAACAGCTGTTGAAGTGATGAAATCATGTTTCTCGAATCACCGTGATTTTTAGTTGCATGGCTGGACTGTTTCGCTTGAATATTCAATGCGGAACCGCATATATTCCGTTCGGTTTCAATATTCTATTTTCTCATTACATGGGTTTGTCGGTTCGCTGTTCGCGTGCTGTCCG
>MU914655.1:5318-21564 GCA_036418165.1 Cooperia oncophora
CATGTGGGGAGGATATTCTTCTCGAGTTGCTTGATGTAACCGCCACGTCCGGTCCCCACCATCAACTGGCGCCTTGGCGACTGAGGTGAAGATGATGTCCTAGACCGTAGCGACGTTGTCGGAGCTGCTCGATGTTGGAGGTCTTCCAGATTGAGAGTACTGGTCTCCAGGTAGCTATCCATGGGTGACTCCACACTAGAAGTTTCGCAGCTGTTTGGAGGTGACATGAATTCCGAAGGTCTTCTCCAGTCAGGTTGCGACTGGAGATGACTTCATATTTTGGTGTACATGAAGGTGATGGGCGAGCGCCAGCTCCTGCTTATAGAGGAAAATATGAAGTATCTCCTGCTTATAGAGGAACATCTTGGGTATCTTCCGCCCTGGTACTCGTATCCACGTCCTCTGTCTGGGCTGCGAAAACTTTGCTGATATGTGACTCGATCGAAGTGTCTTTTTTTATTGGGCTCCTCCTGTACGTACCGTCGGTATACAGTACAACTTGAGCAGCATTTGTCGCGCAAAAATGCAGTGGCTGTCAAAAGTCGGAATTGGCTAAGGAGCTTGCTTCACGGTCTATGTGGACAGTAACACCTCTTGCCACAACACTGAGCGCGCGCAAAATCCTGGTGGTGCAACTTTTTGCGGAATACACCCTCCCTTTCAGATTTGCGCTTTTATAACCATTCCCTTCCTCCCACTTCCAGACTTTGCTGACTTTTCCAACTTCCTACCACCTTTCCCAGTTTTCGCGGAAAATTCAACCCTCAAGAACTTGTGGAAGGGGGGGGCAGCAATGAGAAACGGGGAAAACCGCAAAAAAATGCACGGCTGGAAAAATTTTCTCAGGGCCTGAGACGCGACCTACTTCAAAATGAGGAGCAAATGCAATTTCCCCTCCGCCCTTCCTCCCTCCCGCCCCAACGCGCGTGTGAGAATCTCCCAATGATGTACAGGGGAGGGGGCAAAAAAAGACACTTTGGCCGAGTCACATATCAGTAAAGTTTTCGCAGCCCAGACAGAAGACGTGAACGAGTACCAGGGCGGAAGATACCGATGTTCCGCGATAAGCAGAAGCAGGCTCTCGCCCCATCACCTTCATGTACACCAAAATATGAAGTCATCTCCAATCGCAGCCGGACTGGAGAAGGCCTATGGAATTCATGTCACCTCCAAACAGCTGCGAAACTTCTTGTATGGAGTCACCCATGGACAGCTACCTGGAGACCAGCACTCTTGATCTGGAAGACCTCCAACATCGAGCAGCTCCGACAACGTCGCTACGGTCCAGGATATCATCTTCACCGCAGTCGCCAAGGCGCGGGTTGATGGTATGGACCGGAAGTACCTGGAATGGGAAGACCGATATTTTCTTCGTGGACCCCGGACTGAAAGTGAGCGCTTACATCAAGCAACTCGAGAGAATATCCTCCCTTCATGTCGTCGCCCGTACCATCTTGGAAACTTTGTACTGCTACAGGATTGGGTGCCACCACATGGAATCGAAGGGCGTTGGAAAACTCTCGCCTAGGAATGGAAGGGCGTTGAGTACCTGAAGAAGGTGGAATATCTAAGTGGGTCACCTGAACTAAACTACCTCTATTTCCCTCTGGCATCCAAATGAAATGCAACCGGGATTTCGCTGCGTGCGACGCGCCCAACTACCCTACTTTCGCTCAAAGTTCACTTAGCATGGGATTTATTCATCTGTGATCTGAATGTACAGCATGTAGACACACTGCTTTCGATAGTTCAATGGTCGAAAATGGTTCGTGCTATCAAAAGAGGAATACAATCATTAGCTATCACAAGAATGCTGAGTTGTGGGCAAAAGTCGTGCCCCAGGCGGGAGTCGAACCCGCACCTCACGCTTTCCGGGCGAGTGCGCTATCCGTTACGCCACCAGGGCCGCTTTTACCCTCTCAGCTTAACGGCTTATGCCGTAGCCTTACAGCACTCACACGTTTAACTTGGTGAGCCGGTCAGCCGTAATCGTTAGATATCGGCATGGAACCGCAAGGCCGAAGGCTTTACAAGTTTTTGAAGCTGTTTTGTTATGATAACTGCTGTTTACGCCGCAGTACGCGTTCCGAATGTTATCACAAGAATGCTGAGTTGTGGGCAAAAGTCGTGCCCCAGGCGGGAGTCGAACCCGCACCTCAACTTCAAACTCACTTCGACTCCCGCCTGGGGCACGACTTTTGCCCACAACTCAGCATTCTTGTGATAACATTCGGAACGCGTACTGCGGCGTTAAACAGCAGTTATCATAACAAGACAATTAGCGGTGAAGGGCTTTGGCAACGTGTTGAGGCTTTAGCACGCATAGCCAACTTGGTCACGTGTTTGTACGTAAAGAAATCTTGCGATGTCGAGCACGTGGAATGAACTTTGGAAGAGTTTTTCAAAGCCGAATAGTTGTGCCAAGTGATGGGGATGATGGTAGACACGAGCCAAAATTTCCGAGAAAAATGCCGATCCCTCATTTCCGGTTCATGGGCGACCGTTGCGCCCCGGCCCTGGGATTTCCCGCAATAGGGTGCGGCCGGGTGCTCGGGGTTTCTCATGGTTCGAACCCGTAGTACTCGCTGCTAACGCGCAATATGCCATCTAAAAAATATGACCATTACAGAGTGTTCAAAGTGCATGAAAACCAGACGATGGCTGAGATTATCAACACGGTCGTCACCAATTACGATCTCGACAAAAATCTATTGAGGATCACCTGTGCCGGTGGTGGTGAAGAATTCACACCAGCTAAGTGCTTTCCAGACATCAAGGAAAAATTGCGAGAGGTGGGGAAACTTTTCGATGCTTTCAGCCCACTTCCATTATTCATTTTTTTGGTCTCTTCTATAGTATTATATACTGTGTATTGCATGTACACACTTCTCTTTTCATTTACAGCATCCTGGTGCTTCGAATACGCTGAAATATTCTTGAAACTTTCTTGAAGAATTTTCTAATACAGGTCCTTCACGCCGTTTTGTCGTCCTGTTCGGTCCCGTTACTCCCTTCGATTGCCTTGGTCGAACAAATTGTGAAAACGTTTATTGAGTCGGACGTTCGGCTACAGTTTTCGTCTCAATGCAGCGGCGATGACATCTTTAGCTTTTACCCACTTCTTCGAGACTTCAACTTTCACTTCCACAACATCAAAGATATCATCCAGTCCAAATTCCAAGGTGATTCTATAGCAACTTTTGGAGCTGGTTCGCATAATATTGATGATTACATCTTTTTTTATTACTGAATAATTCTCTTAAAATTGTTCGCATCATTATTCCAGGCTTGCAAATGTCATTCACTAGCCTGAACGTGGAGCATTTGCGAGAGTTGGAAGAGTTTCTGGGACCTTTCCAGGAAACATTTGAGTCTCTTGCTCAAGAGCAGCCGAATTTCCACAAGGTATGCAAATCATCGTCTAAACAATGTGATCAGGATCAATAAGAGTTGTGCTTAGGTATTTACCAGAATGGTATGCGCTAATGCACGAATGCCATCCCTCTTCCGATGAGACGTCGCCGTTGCTTCGTGAACTTAAACTGGTGAGCAGGTGTTTATTCTCGTTCTCTTCTAGCCTTCGCTCCGCTCAATTTGATTCTTGTTTTCAGAAAGCCAGTGAACTGCTGGTTCGTGAACAGGCGTCGACGATCACAGTCGAACATCGAATCGCAGCGATTCTAAATCCACGCCATAATAGGAAACTCAATCTCATTTGTACAGATCATGAACGGTAAGCAATATTTCTATTCTTCATTTGGCGTTATATGTATAGTCTGGTTCGCTGCGAACGAAGGGGCGTGTCAAGTGGAATGAGTTGGCGCGGTGCCAAACCCGTTTCCACCAGTTGTTGAAGCGAGCAAGTGACAAGACTGTATCATATCGTTCGTATCACTCGTTTTACCAATAGTTGTCGCACATCCGTTTGAACAACTGGCAGAAAACGGATTCGACACCACTCATACTGCCTGACATGACCCTTCATCAGCAGCGAACTAGAATATATGCCTCCTTGAACAGTGTCACCTGAGTCATTCTAATGTAGCGCCGAAGCGCTGATAGGATCAAACCCTTTACAATATTTTTAACGAGTGTTTTCTGAATATCTGACGTTCAGATCCCACGCCTGTGAACGGATACGTGCTCTCTGTGGCATTCGAACTCAACACGAACCACTGAGCCGTGACAGCTCCATCGAGGGAGAACCGCACCGGAAGCGACGCCTGTTTCTGAATTCTCTCGAGGACGATCCAATTGGCGACGACGAATTGGAATGTTATCTCCGATCGCAGTATCCAGCGCAACAGACGAAGTATTCATAAGCGATTCTTTTGTAGACTTCTCTCTACCAATTTTTTTTTCTTTCAGGGACGTGGTATCGTTTTGGAGCACCGTGGGCCAGGCTCAGTTCCCATCGCTGGCTTCTTTAGCACGAAGGATTCTGTCTGTGCCGGCTTTGGCACCGAAGACCATATTCGAGGAACGACATGCCAGTGTGAAGCCTGAACAGTTACACACGTTCCTGATGTTACGTTCGATGTTCGACACGGAAAGAGACGAATAGCTGGAGCTCATTTGTTGAGGACATGTGCCTAGTTTTCGGCCACAATGGTGACCATCTCAGCCGCGATCGCAGAGAACCGTGCAAGCAAGAGAGGAAGAAGATGCTAATGATTAGGTTGTTCGCTGCTGGCTTCCGGAATTGCAGAATCAAAACAGTTGAGATACATCGGATCGGGTTGAACCATACGTTGTCGACAGCCTTAGGAACTTCTTTCTACACCGTTATTCCAAAGTGATACAGAGGAACTGCTGAGCTCAGGTTACGATTCTTGCCTGCCCAGTGTGTTTCCATGAGATTTAACGCAATAATATAATATTTGTACTCTTTCTTTGCTTTACCAAAATATTTGAAGTTATTTGTTGACATCGGTCAGGGGATAGAAAATTGTATAGAATGTTAGTTTTGCAAGGTTTCATCTGAGCTAGTTACGCGTCAGCCCCGCTTTACTTCGTATTTTCGGGATTTCATCATCTCTCAAGTGTACATTTTTTTTCTTGACATTACATACGAGTATCGTGCCATATGAGTGCTGGTCATGGCCCGTAGTTTTGTGTTAGACGAGGTATTGCGGACTCTGTAGATACAAACTGACCACACTCACAAATCGACTTTCACAGTCTGAAGGTCGTAAGAAGATTCTCTATTGTTCTAGCGCTGTGCGTATTCAGGGCGAGCTTTCAGGGTCGTGCCAGAACGAAGCTTCCGTCCAAGAAGACTCACCTCTGATTGGCGCATAATGCAAGCTCTCACGACCTTGTAACTCTGAAAGCAGCTTTACAAACTCATACTTTAGGCAGCAAACGCTAGCAGTCTGATTTTCAAAAATATTTGTTAATGCAGTAGTCGTGTTCCACCCCGTATCAGCATTGGCGGATCTCATCACATATCATTTTACAAGAATGCATTCAAAGTCTATTTTGTGATAGTTGATTTGATAAAGTCTATTTTGTCAGCCTTTTTGTTGTTGGAAGCATACGGAGAGGAGAAGTTGCTCAGTTTTCAGATGTAGCCAGGAGTTGAATCATCATTTACTCATCCTCAACTATGGGAGTCGATGTCTCTCACGATAGGTCCCCGAAAAGGCCTCGTTACACTTAGCGCACCATTCTAGCCCCCTACCTACCATACCTACCATCTTACTAGGTGAATTTCACCAGCTTCCCTCTTTTTTCATAGTCTTCCAAAAATTGTCCAGTTTCGCTGTTCAGCGATAGCGGAGGAGACGGGCAGGATAAATCAACTTTCAAAGAACCTTGTCAGACCAATTGCGACCTTCTCCCACTTCCCTCCAGCTACCAGATATGACTTCAACGAGGAATTCCTTAGCGTGCGACGTGCCCTGTTCACAAATAGTGGTCTGTGATGTTTCACCAAACGGATCGTAACTTTTTTAATACTCATCGGATTCAATCGAGTCGAAAATTCACGAAATCCACGAAGGCTTTTTTGCCTGGTCCTGTTTGATGAAGTATTTCCCAGCAAGGAAGTTCTGAAAATGTTTGAAAAGCCCAATTCGTTCAATTTATGGATAGTGATTTGTGAAACGTGTGGGCGGGCGTTGTCATGCAAAAGAATCGGACCCTTTCTTTTGATAAGTGTTGGCTGCATCTGACAAAATTTTCGGTACAATTCGTCGATTTCTTCACAGTAGGGTTCTGCTGTGATGGTTTGGCGGTGATAAAAAGTTATAGTGGATCACACCAGCCGATGACCACCAAGCCGTGACCAGAATCTTTTTTTTCGTGAGGGTTTCGGCTTTGAAAATTACCTCGGTGGTTCGTCGAAATCCAACCACTGTCCGGAAACCCAACCATCCTGTTATCATACATGACCCATTTTCATCATCACAGGTGACAATTCGGTCAAAAACAGGTCGTTTCTGCTGCGCAAAAGCAATGCAGAAGGAACCTCGAGACGTGCCGATTCCTGCCGGTCACTCCGATTGTGGGCACCCAATTGTCGAGTTTTTCACCTTCCCAATGCGTTCCAGACCATCCGCAACAGTGGATTTGCCAACGCCTAGCTTTTCTGCAATCTCTCGAACTGTTTGGGATGGGTCAGCCTCCAAAATCCCCTAAAATCCTCGTCAGATATTGCTTTAGGTCGACCGCTATGAGGTTCACCTTCAAGGCTGAAATCTCCAGAACGAAATTTGTTGAGCCATTGCCGCACAGTGCTTTCTCTAGCACTATTGGGCCCCACACCTGGTTAATTTGTTGAGCTGTTTCGATTGCGGATTGCCCCAATTTATAGTCGAAGAAAAAAATCGTCCGAACATGCGTCTTCAACGTGCTGAAAAAATCTTGAAAAAGAGGGTTTATCAGGCAATGGTGAAACGACAATTATACCATCAGATAGCGCAAGAAATTCTCTACAGGATGTGCTACTGAGAAGCAAGGCAGAATGAGTTTTTAATCAGCAGTGAATGTACAAAAAATAGGTGCACAAAACGCTAAGAACTTTCCGGACAACCTAATACAACACAGTGTACTAGTCGTACAACAGACGAATTATCTTGCAATAAGTCGCGACAAAAGAAAGAAAAGTTAAATTGATGTTTGTTTTGCCAGCTTCTGAATATACAGGGGGGAAAAAGTCACTTTTCTTCATTGACTTTCGTGGCGCTATAAGTTACACTTTATAAATTCTAATCGGACATTTCTACCACCATATTAAAGAGCATATTAAATACTATTATATAACTCCGCCATAGCCTTCTGGACGAGCGCCATCGAGAGATTCTGGCACGCAACTGAACCGCGATGTGTTGCTGAGATGCAGCGAGATGTCGCGAATCTCCGCCACCGTAGACCAACCTTATTGAACTCCGCCCGAACCGGGTAACTTGAGGGGATTCAGGTCAGGTGACCTACTTGGATATTCCATCTTCTTTAGGTACTCAGCCCCTTCCATTCCAAGTAGGCGAGAGTTTCTCCGATTCCACGTGGTGGCACCCAATGCTGTAGCAGTACAAAGTTTCCAAGAAGGTAGGGGCGGCGACATGTGGGAGGATATTCTTCTTCGAGTTGCTCGATGTAACCGCCAGCGCTCACCTTCAGTCCGGTCCACGAAAGAGAATATTGTCTTGTTCATTCCAGGTACGCTCTGGTCCTCATACGACCGTCTGACTGTGGTGAAGATGATGTCCTAGACCGTGGCGACGTTGTCGGAGCTGCTCGATGTTGGAGGTCTTCCAGATTGAGAGTACTGGTCTCCAGGTAGCTACCCATGGTGACTCCACACTAGAGAAGTTCGCACCTTGGAGGTGACATGAATTCCAACGGCTCTTCTTTGTCAGGGGCTGCAAACTGAGATTGAATTCATAAGTAGTTTGGCTGTACATGAAGATGAATGGGCGATAGCTCTGTTTCCTGCTTATAGAGGAACATCTTGGGTATCTTCCGCCCTGGTACTCGTATCCACATCTTCTCTCTGGGCTGCAAAAACTTTGCTGATATGTGACTCGGTCGAAGTGACTTTTTTTGCCCCCCCCTGTATGGTTGTAATAGCGGAGACGACAGGGGTAACGACCGCTCAGTTGCATTGGATCAAACTGCTTTTCATTTACCAATCCTAATGCCTTGCTTGTGATAACACCTTCCGACTGCCAAGAGTTAGGCTCTCGCATTGATTTGCTGGTTTCGAGACCACTCATGCATGCTTGCTTGCTTCGGAATCAAAGGGTAGGCAGGACGGAAGCCGAGCTCAATTAGCATATGTGTGCACTGAGAATGAAAAACGCTGCGCACTTCCTAGGCATTATGTACAAAGCGGCACCCGTACCCATGGAACCACCCATCCGACGGGGCCTGAACGACGTGTACAGGTTGCGTAAGCGCAGGTTCAGTCGCAGGCACCCGTTAGCGCCAGAAATCTCGCTCAAGTCAATCGACCAGAGATTGCAACACAGCTCCGCTTCGTTGAGAATCTACCGTGAGGAAATATGATTACTCAACATGGAAGACGCATGCGGCAATCGGAGGCTAGCAACAATACGTCCAACAACAAACTGCTTTTTTTCGTGGCGAAAGGAGTGGGTGACTTGTCATTAGAATAAGTAAGTGGCTCTGCAACTGAACGTCTTATCGCAACGATACCAAAGATATCTTTCGCGAGGATAATTCTTTGGTAGTGGTATTTTATTATTCGGGAGGACGTTTCACGAAAAGAATAAGAGTTCGAGGAAATACCATGTCTTACGCTGGGTAAGCAGGGAAAGCTGCAAATTTTTCGGATCGGCTCAAAAGAAGTCTCGCGTAAATTCTCTTTCACTAAAAATATCTCGTCGACAAAGGGGGCTTCTAACAGAACTCTGCTTTCAATACTATTTTCAACTTTAGGGAGGTCACATAGCGAAGGTGTCATATGTATTTGGAAGCACAGAAACTCGCATGCGATTTCCGAAGTCCCCAATGGCGTCGAACGTGATGTTATTATTAGATTAGAATATTATTATGTTAGTCTAGAATGGGGATTCTCATCGGTACTACAGTTGAAATTCCCTGAGATTCGGTAGGTCGTTGACGGTCGTATGCACTTGAAGTTGAACTAGTTGGGCGGTGGCTAATAAGCTCCTGAAATGGCTCTTCGTAAGCATATTTTGGCACTATTTCAACCTATTACTACGACGCACGATTTTGCGGAAATCGGCGCGGATTTAGATCCGAAAATTTTTTCTACGGGGTGGTGGATTTGGCTGAAGTTGGGTTCTAGGGGTAATTAGACCTTCTGAACACGAATATCACATCCGCTCCTCTCGAAACCGCCTGGCGCCCGCGCCACAGGCGCCGGCGCCAAAGTAACTCCCTAGGTCTACGAAAATTTCTCGCTGAAAACTTGTAGCGTAGGGGTGGTTTGACCTCCAATTTACAAATATCGCTTCCCTTTGCTTGAAACCGCTGTGCGCGTCCAGCGCTTAACGGGGGCCGGCGCCAAATGCCCCATCAACTGGCGCCTGATAGGCGCGGAGGACAGGGCAATTTCAGGCTAAGTGGATGTGAATATTGCGTGCTTCAGTGAGTGCGAATTACCCCTAGAACCGAACTTTCAGCCAAATCCACCCCCGTAGAAAAAGGTCGATCAAGATCCGGCCTGTTTTCGCAAAACTGGGGTAGTAATAGTTGAATAGTGCCGATATTTTAATTTTGGAGCAATTGTAATCATGTCTTTGTCCGCCATAGAAGAAGATTACAGCCGTCTCGAATTGACTTATTCAACGAGTAACACCCAATGCCTTGTTCAAATGCCACTCCTACTCCGTACTGCAGGGATAGGGAGTGTTTCAATGCTCTTTAGCGACTTCCAGTGCAGTACCCTTTTTCCGAGAGGTCAACCTATTAGGACGTTACAACGTACAAAAAATGGAGAATTTCTGTAATCAGCCATTAAGCATTGTTACAACACGGAGTTTATATCCATGATTTGAAAACGCTGTGTTAAAAATCTTCTTCAAGGACGGCCAAGGATAGAGGGATCGTACTGACAGCTCCACGCTTCGCCAAGATTGGAATGGTGAACCTGGCATATGCATCAGTAAAAACGATATGGCGGGGTGACACGGACGGAGGTTCGCGCTACAAAGTTAGGAAAGCAGATAAGCTCCCCCTTCAGCTGTTAGATTCGTATGTGACGTTTTCCATTGCTGTGTAGGGCGCCAAGCGCGGTACCATTAGTGGTTGTCTCCTCAGGTACATAGCGAGGTTACAATTGGCAGTGAGCGCAGAAGACGCATGAAATCCGCTGGTAATGGCCGTGGACAGAATCTATTAATTGGGTGAAGCCTACAACGTTGATCGGCCTTATGCTGTGGAATGCCACGAATTCTATTTTCATTTTAGTTGGAATTCGTCCTACACCATCGCTTGTGGGAGCCAGGCAATGCGGGAACCAGTGTTCTTGCCCTGTCAGGTGAATTCAATAATGTTGGAGGATGGAAAGGGCTTCAGCTGAAGCAAATTGGATCAGTTCTGTGATTGTCCAGCTCATGTGTGGTAGGAAGTAACACCAGACATTGTGCGCTTTCTTGCAAGAAGGAAATACCAAACAGGAGAGAGAAGGTGTGGGTGGTGGTCCACGTTACCAAAACGCGGCAACTTGGTGGCAACGGTTCGAGCTTTCTTTTCGGCGGCTCGTTCTCTGTCAGGGCGCAAGTTCTTTACGTTTCGTTGCGGGCACGGAGTACTCGAGGATGAGCAAGCAGATAAGATTTCCTGTTTCTTTCTATAAATTCAAAAAGATGGTCATTCAATATCTTCGCGGTGTTAAATGCGTTGTCAAGGATTCAAATTGATAATTCTGTACTTGTTGTAAGCTTATAGTGATTGTAGTCACATATCACAGAGCATGTAATACATGAAATAGTGTGGCGGCTGCGCATTCAATAGGTCACTCCCGCTCTGAGATCGTCTCAATGATGTATCTAAAATGGGATATCAATTACGAAAACCGCGCTTTGTGCTTTGATCCGCTGAGTAGCACGCAGCAATCTTGCCATCTTCAGGGTAGGAGGGTAACGTATACCACCTTCACACCAATTGATTTTGAGAAGCGGGCACCACCAGTGCACACTAGTGCACGCACACCGTTGAAGGGTTAGAGTGAACTGGCTGTTTTCGTTTTCCCTGGTCTTTTTGATTACGCGATTTCAACTCCATCTCCTCTGCATATCGTTTTAGTTCCTGTTCTAATCAACCCATCGCCGCCGCGGTCGCTATCACTGCACGTGACGGCGATACCTGTCCTGCTGTTCAATCTCTTTTTCTCGATTTTTTATGGTGAATGTCTGCAAATAAGGTCGATTCCGGTCATGACCAGTTAGCGCTGTACATTGAATGAACTTACCAGATAACCTTAACTGCTGCGCAAACAATTACCGCGATCATCTTCAACATGTTTGCGACCGGGCGAAATCGATTCTGGCTTGTTGGTCCCAATCTTATTGTTTATGTATTTACCAATCACCGCTGGCCAACTTCGCTTTTTCTTTGATTGGCGCAAGTGGGGTGGTGTTGTATTTACAATTTTGTGTACGCCAAGCCATGCAGATTGACTATCATTGCAGAACAGTGCAGGTCGGTTTAAAGTGGTATGGAGTGACCCCACCCGCTTCGTTTCCTTTCACTGGTTGTTTTCTTCCAAAATCGCAGGATCACCATTGAGAGCAAGGCAGGAGCAGGCCGGAGGTGGGCTCATCCCGCTTCACACCGCCACCGATGACTGTTGCAAGTGTTAGCAAAGCAATCGTTTCACGTGAATCTGTCAGGATTCAAGATAGGCTACCTCCTTAGAGCAATCATGCCGTGTTCCACAGGGTGAGCTAGAATACTTCCGAGATGACAGAAACACTCAACACTCGGGAGCACTGTATAGAATAAATCACATTCGAAGCTCCATCCCGGTTTAGAGTGGAAGTAAAGCTCGTAGAGCATCCTGAAAAGAAGTTCATTAATGACTATGAGCCTCGGCATCAAGCACGCTATATCGGCGTGGTGCGAGGTAGGCGTGGCATTTGGGCATGGTATAAATTCGACAACTAGTGACAAAATGGAAATATCTCAAGAATCACAGCCACAGCTAAGTTCAGTCAAAGTGCGCAGCCACGCCTACCACATCTCGGGGATTTCGAGTGTACCTTTTCACCTCTTTTTTTCATTCCGCCTCTTGAATTCATGCTTTGTAATGGGCAGTTCTTGCTTGGTGAAGCTATGGACACATTTCAATGTTAGGCGAGCGAATTCACTATGTTCGGTGATGATAGTATCGAGCGTGCCAATGAGAGATTATCCCGACTGTTGTACAGACTCAGACATGGGCGATGGACGAGCTCAACCCAGAAACGTGAATTATGGGGGAACAGATCAAAAGCAGGTGAGATCCACGAACGAGTAGAAATACGGTGGCGCAGATCACTAAGTTAGCGACTACCCCTACCATATTCAGCCAAACGACACGCCTGTAAGATGTTCTTGAGCGTAAAAGTTTGTTGGTAATAAAGACTAGTGATATGGATGCAGTAGTGTGAGAAGTAGTGTAAAATTACTTCATAGGGAGCCTATGGGAGAATGAGAGTTTTACATGCAGTTATGTTTGTGCGACTGTCTTATCGTGTCGTGGTGAAAGTGATCGATAGTTTATAAAAAAGTGACATTGGTTTTTTTCTTCTTACTCTCGATACAGCTTCACCATTTGATCCCTCAACCAGCTTATGAGATAGGAAATAGCCTCCCTTGAGTTAAATGCGTAATTCTACAGTACTGTTTTTCTTGACTACAGAAAACTCACAATTAATGGAAACGGGTAGATATGTAGACACGCAGACCTGAATGCTCGCTGAAATCACAGATGAACGCGCCAAACCTTTTCTCGCGTTTCTTTGGTGAGGTTGACGTTATGCTCAGAGCATCTTGTTGTTTGCTAATTGGTTGTTCTCGAAAAGTCCTGCGAAACATTGTTTGAACTAATCTAGAAAAAGACCAAAAATCATTTTGAATGTTTTTATCTCTGATTAGTGGAGACTGTCTCCTGGGTTTCCTAAATGGGTATATGCACGCTTCGTGAAGTTTTTTCAAAGCTTAAAAATACCTCAGAGATTCGAGGTACTTCTCGACCTATCCCATATTATGAGTTCCTGTAGGGCAACTCCGCCATAGTCGAGGAAGCTAACACTTACGTTGTCTTGAGGAAGGATATCGCTTGCCATAGCAGAGAGGTTCCTTTTGCATCAGTGCTTACAGGCTGGACCGTTATTGCCAACTCGGAGTAGGCAAATGTATAGGTCGCCACCAATCGCAAAGAGATGACGGCCTTTTACTCAAGGCTTCTTGAGGCGCAGCCGAACGTAACCACCAGTAAGTTGGCAACCTCTCTAGGCTCCACCTAACTGACAACTGCCATGCTTCTCCGCAGTCTCGGTTATCGGAAAAAATTTTTATGAAGGATGCCTCATGAGTTGAACCCCTCTGACAAGTCATACCGAATGACCGTGACTGAGTTTTTTTTTGTACACACTGGAGGAACATTTGTGAGATCTTGTGGTTGGTAGAGAGTGGTGGGGTCCTTGCGTACATCTTGCACATGTTCCTCGCAGGATCTCTCAGAGAGAAAAGTAGATTGCACAGCCAAAAGCAGATGTGCATGGGATAAAGATTTCAGTAGGTTATTGGTGGGACTTCAAAGCGGTATCTCTGGATACTAGCATAACGGTAAGGACTACAGTCCACTCTAACCAACCTCACAACATGGATGACGTCACGCTTGAATTCTTCAAAAATACTCAATTTTTCTCTACCGCTCGGCAATGCGAAGACCGCATGTTAGGATCAGGCCACACCAAAAGATCGTGGATCTTGATCTGAGAATGCGACCATACCCAGCTTATTCATCAAAGTTAGCAGTCTCTAACTACTACCTTTTTTGATCCCTACCGCATCCTTAAGAAGGCAAAAATTCCGAAAATCGACTCAAAAATGAGGTCCACCTCTTCTTCTTATCATAGTTGCACCGTACGTTCTAATAACATGGAAATGAGAAGCTGTGCAAATGAGAAGCTGTGCAAAAGAAGGGCACTAGTCCTAGTCCTTAGTGGTGATTACCTTGTAGATTGGAGATGTCTTTTAGTGACTGAAAATTTAGTCCGAAAAATTGGTCAAAGTGTCGCAGGACTTTTCGACCAACCTAATATTGAAGGCATATACACTCTAATTCGGTATTTGCTCAGAAAGATAGCAGGGCTGCTGTACAGTGGAAGTGACGAAAAAGGGCAAAAATCTGAAAACTTGCGAAAAACCTTTGTTCTGCACGGCACTGGAAGCGGTTTGGCGAGTTCGTAGCTGGCATCGCGCTTACTACGAACCGTCATTGCGGACCGGTGGGGCGTGTCAGCCAGTATGAGTGTGCACACTGTTGAAGCCGTTCTCAGCCTTTTTTGAAACGCGTATGCGACAAAAAGTGGTAGAAAACGAGTAATACGAAGGATATAATACAGTAATGTCACTTGCCCGCTTCAACAACTGGTGCAGAACGACTTTGGCACCGCGCCAAACGCAGCCGCACTGACACGCCCCACCGGTCCGCAATGATGAGGACTGTATCTTCTCAATATCCATGTAGCAACGTTTCATATCAAATGTGCTTCATAAATGATGCGATAAAAGTTCCAGCGTTGATGTGATGGGCGGACGGCTGTTATGGACGTCTGAGTCGCACCACGGCTGCAGTTGCACCTAGGGTAGACACCATAATGTGGTGCCCAGTTGGGAAAGGTCCGTTTTGTGGAATTGTGGCTAGTGGGGCTCACTTATGAGCCTGGTGCTAACTGGATTAGCAGTAATGGAACGAGCAGAAGAAATCGCCGAAAACATCCCAAGTGGGCCCGGTTGATCCTTAGCATTGGACACTCATACACTAAGTATATATGCGTAGACGCTCTGCGAGAGGCCAGACAAGCGAATCAATCGCAAGGGCATGGAGCAATCTTTCGTCACATAGTAGCATTCGCGAGACGAGGAGGTCCCAGCCAGAAGTCATCGGCGCGATTCTACGTAGTTTCGTGTGCTGAAAGTTTCACTACCCTACAAATGGATCAGCAATCTTTGTACTGAAAGGGTCCCATTCGAATAGCTGTTGTATTTCCTTTTTAAATGCCCGTGACTAAAGGTATTTATCACTAAAAGGGTACGGAAGTTAGGGAGAGGTCAACTGGTGTTATTACAGAAAGTTCGGGAGGACTGCGATCGTAACAAAACAGGTGAGGGACACATTACGTGCGAAGACACATATCAGACAACACAGAAATCAGTCCAGGGAGCCAGTGATGTTTGCTCCTTATCAGACTTTGCATGTAAACATCTCCTTATCGCGCACTTCTCTGCTCTTACGTACCATCTCGATAGAAAAATCTTTTAGAATCGCTTCCTCATCTACGGTCTTAGAGCTGTTTCGAACCCCAGTGCTCATCATCAAATTGAGTAATCACTGTTTTCGGTTCTAGACTACGGATTTTAATTATAAATTCGTCGTTTGTCGATGGGATCTGTTGAATATATGGGAGATTTCTTACGATATTCTGCAAATTTTCTATAAGAGATCTCTTGGCGCACGATGCTTCTCTTGATCTGTTGCTTGCGCGTTGCTCTGTGTTGCCCATGATCTTCCTTTGTCTGAATTTGGATATTTGTTTCTTGGTATTTTTTCAAGTTAGATTTTTGGATCGAATAGAGAAGTTGTTGTCACATAGCACATTGATTGAACGTTGAGTACACACATACAGTAATGTGCGTGTGAAATTAATACAAAACATCGTCCGTTCCTAACGGGTTACCATATTCGCTTGCAATCCAAGACTACCGTTCTGTTTCGAGCCGGTCATTCCACAACCGCTCAGTATTTTCGCGCATCCAGGTGGCTACTCGGTCCTTCCATGACCCGCCGCAAAATTATAAATACTGATGGCCGATTTGAGTTGTCTTCACAAGAATGCTGAGTTGTGGGCAAAAGTCGTGCCCCAGGCGGGAGTCGAACCCGCACCTCACGCTTTCCGGGCGAGTGCGCTATCCGTTACGCCACCAGGGCCGCTTTTACCCTCTCAGCTTAAGCTCTTTTCCTTCCTTCCTTCTCTGTTCCCTCCTTCTTTACCTTCTTCCTTCGATTACTGGGCTAGTAGACGCCGTAAAAGGATACTCTTGG
>MU914656.1:18346-29665 GCA_036418165.1 Cooperia oncophora
ACGCGTCGAAACATCAAATGAAGACCTGCGAAATCTTGTGAAGTCACAAATTATACCACCTAAAGTTTATAGAGACCACCTGTCATCTCTTGTTAAACAATTAAATGGACAGAATATACAAATGCCATTAGCATAGTGGCTTGACAAGCTTGCTGCAGTTTCACAAGAGCTCACAGGTCCAACCAGAGTGAGACTGGTAAAGTGGAACTGGCGAAGCAGCAGAAGTGCAGAATGCCCCTCCGTCGTCGAACTGCGTCGGATTTTATACTGGCTGAAAAAGCAGGGCTCCAATGAAGAATTGAGTTTGGCGTGATGATTTCAATGAAAAACTCTGCACCTGGGATGGGAGTCGGAGTTGTAAAAATCACCTGATCGATTGAAAAAATAGAGAATCCAGTTTCTTCTCTATTGCCTTGACTGCTGTTATGGGTGATTGTGACAGACACAGACGTACTTTCCTTCTTAAACCCCGTTTCTCAACAAAAGCGAACCCTAGCAGAGTCCAGTGAAGTGTCTGTGTGGACATGTTCTTCCCAGAGGAGACCTCTGTTTCTCTTGTGAATGCACCCTGGCTTCTGCGAAAAGCTTCCTTACCAAGGCAATTTTTTTCGATTTTTTTGAGATACCCTATTTGATCGATAGGACCTTGTAGTTAGCCTAATTTTTTTCAAGGAATTCGCCGTTATGGGCTCGATTTGATCTGTTCTCGAAGGATGAGTATACTTCATGGCATGATAAGTACCGACATGAAAAATTGAGCTCAAAAGTGGTGAAGAAGCAGGACGCCATCTTCGGTACGCCCTTTTGCCGAACATTTTTGTGATATTTAGTGATTTAGTTTGCTTTTTCACTGGTTTTTGAACGGTCGATTGCACTTCGATCGCTCAAATCGTAGAGTTTTCGATTGTTGACGTCGAATGTCAAGCCTGTTCTCCAAATCTCAAGTGTCGCATTGAACGCAAAACATCATCACAAAGTCCATTTGAATTATTGATTTTTCAGAGTTGATATTGATCGAGAAGTCCCATTGTGCTCATCTTGCGTTTTTACAACAGGTAATTTCGCTCATGTTTTGTTCTTGCGCAGACTGGCCCCTTTCGAGTTTTTGTGTTTAAGTAATTCGTAATTCCACGTGTGGCTAGAAATTCAATCAAGGAGGCAATGAAAGAATCGCCCTTTCTCTACAAAACTATTTTTCAGGGTTACCGTAACCGACTTCTACAAGAAAACATACTTCTCGAAGCAGATTTGAATCGTTTGATACCGGATGTACTGGATGCGTTACTTGTCTTTCATCTGAACCTACTCGATCGGCTAACCACTCGACAACGGGAATCCGATGAAGTGGAGACGATTTCGGATATTTTGGCCGAAGAGGTGTGGTTTCAGTGTGACTAGATGAGTTTCTGGGCCATCTTGGCGATAGTAACGGCTTTGGGACGAGACATTCAGAGAATCGTTGTCCTCCGAATAGGATCAGCGGCGCGCCAGTACGTTGCAGACTCCTGCGAGGGAGGGAAGAACGGTCAACAACCGTAATGTTGTCGCTCAGGTTGGTGCGGCCGTGGGCGCGGCGGCATTTTTTTAATTTAGTCTGTTGGTTGGAGCTCCAGGTTTTGTGTAAGCTGCGACATTGTGGACATTTATAGCAATTTTCGGTAGAACATTAGCTGCTGTCGTCATCTCCGACCTAGAAACGTGGTCATTTATGTGCGCGACGTCGCACTCGAATCCCACCAACGCGGCGAATCACGATTATCCTGACACCCGGGGATGGAGTTGTACTTGGTCGTTAGAGGAGGAAATCGTATTCTAGGCTTTTCCTGCTCCAACTGCGCTGTCGAAATCGGTTTTTCTTTGGAGAAAAAGTGGAGATATTCTCGGAAAGATTTCGTGGAATGTGGTAAAAATGGGCCAGTAAAGCATTTTTTAGGAAGGGTGTTTTTTTTGCAGAAGTTCTCCTCTACTGCAGGATCTAAATACCCCGACTGGGGCCTTATTCCCTAGGAATAGGGTGCCTGTCTAAACCTGATGGGAAGGAGTTCCGAGGCGCCTGATCAAAAGAGGTTCCGGGACTGCCCAGCCAATTTAGAGAATGGTATTTCATTCTACCCGTGGATGCCCCCCCCCCAACGTTCCGAGGTTGTTCGAAGCTCGTTTTGTGCATCTTCGCCATAGAAGGTCCTGAAGTAGGGTAGTAAATGTGGATTATTTTGCTTCTGTTGTAGTTCCTGTGCTCCAAGCAGGACACACGCCGTGGTTCTGAGGAAAGGCGGAGTTTCAGTACTGAATGTTCCTCGTTGCCCCACTGCCCTCAGTGAGACCCTCAACTGCTTCAAGTCCACTTTTTCACCTCCGTTTAGTTGACTTTTCAGTAAAACTAAGGGGTTTGTGAACACTTTTGGGAAATAGGGGTTCGTGACTGGGGAGGAATTATTCTTCTCCACCATAGGAGGTAAGAAAGTGTTGTGCTCCAGAATTTTTCAACGCCGACTCTATTTTTGCAAGAGCCACTCTGTAGGCCCAACAGACTACTACCGAGCTCGGTTTATCGAACTACGGGAGTTCTGGACCGTTTGGAGAAATTTTTGTGAATTACGACCCCCTCCACGCTTTGAAGTTCCATTTCTAGTCAGAACCACCATTTCTCATCCCCCATCCTATCTATCGTAGAGATTCCCTTCCCTCCTCCCTCCCCCCCCCAACCTCCGCCCACCCGTCCTAATGCTTCCACCTGCCTGAAATTGCTTCCACTTCCCGGGTCTATCTACCAAAACCATCTCCGAAAACGGTCATAGTGCGGGAGTGTGAGGGGGTGCGGACTGGGATCAGGGTACAGCATCGTGATGTGTGAGGTGGTGGTGGTGTAGGTACACACACACACCACGCACACACACACACACATACACACACATACACACATACACACATACACACATACACATACACACACTACACACACACGAAAAATCACGCAAATGTCAACACGGGAACCAACGCGACAA
Source organism: Cooperia oncophora (assembly GCA_036418165.1). Classification (NCBI taxonomy): domain Eukaryota; kingdom Metazoa; phylum Nematoda; class Chromadorea; order Rhabditida; family Trichostrongylidae; genus Cooperia; species Cooperia oncophora. The sequence continues at coordinate 21,352 of MU914656.1, forward strand.
ATTCCTCTCAAAGGCTCATAGGACCCCCTCTCTCCCAGCGACCAATTACGACTCCTCTCTCTCCCAACGACCATATACAACCCCCTCCTCAGAGAAAAAGTACGACCCCTTCATGTGTTTTACACAAGTACAGCGCATTCGAAATGACCCTTCTCACTGGGAGTCCCCAACCTGCGGCGTGCTTTGACTCGAATGCAAATCCAGATGGAAGAAATTTCTTTGTCATACGGAAGACAATAGTTTAGCAGAGATTTGATGTGTAAAATGGCTATTTCAGACTTTAATGACCCGGTTTCAGTTGTCCGATGAAGGCAAGCACATTAATGTGGCTGTAAGTGCGTACACGACGTTTGGTTCAGCAAAAGAGCGTTCGGAGAAGATGTTTGAGTCGTTGATGGCAAAGAACGCACGCTTTGCTGAGTTCATTAAAGTAAGTGGCTTTGCTCGTTCGTTACCCCTCTACCGTATTATTGAACATCTCTCATGTGCTTCGCCTTTGTTTTTTCTTTCTAATTTGTTCTCCTTCATCTTGAAAAGGATTGGAATTCGATTTTGTGGATTATTTATAGACTGTCATAATCTAGCCAGTGACAAATCGCTGTTCGTCTTAATTTTTCTTCCAAATTGCTGTCGAGGTCGTTCATTTAAAACCTTATACACGTAGAGCGAAAATGGGCGCTGTTTGGCTTGGGAGGGACATTTTGCACTATAGCTGAATCCCTGTGCTAGTTCCTGTTGTATTACCCGTCATACCTTGTTAAAACCTGAGACTTTTGGGAAGCTCCTGCTATTTCATAATTTTACAGCGATTTGCACGTCTTCACAGGAGGCACCGGCAATGATTGGTGGGAATAAACGAAATACCCCCACCAAGCCGAACACGTCTAAACTTGTTGGAAAAGTGCTGCAAAAAATTTACCTGATATTCGGGCTAGTGGGATATACATCACGTTCCCAACACTAACCAGTCCCTTAAAGGTGCTCCTTTCCGTCGCAGGTTGTAAATGCGTCTGGCCATCTGCCGGGTATCTCCTCATAATTTTATCCCTTTTCACACCAATGATCAAGAGTTATCGTTTTCATCTCTTTTTCTTTTTTCGTTCTCTCATATGAAGTGTGCCTTCTCTTCCCAAAGCTTGTTTGCTTTCTAAGGCATAAAAAATGGTGAATAGATTTTATAAAGCTTGGGGGGGGCGGCGGCGGGCCAGGCCCGGGGGGGGGCGGAGAACAACCTGTGTCAAGTCCCGAGTTCCAAAGAAGAACCCCGCAATCACGTTTTGTGGATATTGGTGGTCAGTTATAAACCTGTAGTCGCTAAGTGACTCTCCAGAGAGGAAAAAGCAAGAAAAATCACGAAAAACACCTTAAGTGAGGACCTACATGTGTCTGGGCGAGTTCCTTGCTCGTTTAGGCCAGCAAAGGGATACCCTGCCCTTTCTGGCTCAGTAATCGTTTTCATCGGTGCGTCAGTGCTTTGCATTACGAGAAGAAAACCAAAAACACTGTGCAGAAACTGAACTGGTGACAGAAAATAGCTTCTTAGTTATGATGGGCGGGACAACTAGGGAGGCGTCAGAACTGCCTCCTATGTGGCCGCAGCGCCTTCGTTCCGGTGAGTACAAAGGACTATCTCAGAGAGTATATGAGGCCGAGCTAATTGGCCAACCTACGAACAGGGGTCTGGTGCAGAACTATTTTGAAAGTGTGTAGCCGTCCATAAGGTGGCCCCGCCGAATGACAAAGCGTGGCCGAATCCTCACGGGCCGGTCTTTCTTACTTCATGGAGATTCCTGTGGTACCCAGCAATAAATTTTTTTCCGCGCTTCGAATTTTCATTCGACGCTTCTTGTTTTGTATTTTCATGGTCATTTCAAGGGAGCGCAACATGATTCATCACCTTGAAATAAGTTGTCAATGATAAATGGCTATCAGCTATCTCCAGAAGGCTGCATTAGGAAACCTGTTCTTCTTTTTCGTGTTCCTGCACTTATTGCTGCAATTTGACCAAATCACGAAAACACCCAATTTTTCCATTTTCTCATCATTTTTTTTCATCTGGCGCGTAGTTCCGCGCATGAAATTGAGTCAGGGACTAGTAAAGGGGAGAGCATCAGACAATACTAGACTACGCCTTTCTGATCAGGGTGCGGAGAAAAGGGGTTGGTCTCATTACGTGACTACGACCCCCTCTTACATCATGTCTCCTGTTTACTTTACCATAAAAGGACGAGATGTCTGTCACTGATCAGTCTTTCATCGAGTTCGCGCACGAATTCTACTTTCATTAGGAATTTTAGGGGATTAGTGAATGCGATATGACCTATACAATGACTTTGTGGGCCAGCCGAATTTGAAGCCAGGATTCTTATCCTCCGAAACGAATACGGTACCAGTTTTCCGTCCGCGGAGGCTTGCATTGAGCGGAGTTATTCCAGAATTTAACCTCTGACCGCGCCCGTTGTAAGCGTGCTACTTGCCGCTACACCACCTCTCCCCATTTTACTATCTGTTCCCAGAATGCAGGGTAAGGGCATCTCCGACGAACTGTCGAATGTAGCAGTAGTAATATTGCTCCGACAACTAGAGAGGATCATCGCGCTTGAAGCAGAAAATCAGCAGCAGGGAAAAACCTCCCGAGGCCAAGTACGACTTGCCTACAACCAAGCACATCCCGATGGACTGTGCACAACAACGATGTGCACTGTTTCTGATCCCCTTCAACCTAGACCTTACTTGAAGGCATGAAGCACGATAATTTGGTACCTGTTCACACATACTAGCAGGGAGTATATAGTGGGGGGGAATCCTAAAAACAGCCAGGTTAAGCGGCCAAAAAACTGCGAAAATCCTCGTTCTGCTTGGTACTGGACAGGCATTTTTGGACAAGTTCTTCAGTTGGCATCGAACTAACAGCCACTTCGCTAGATACGGCTCATGTATACTCTAGTTCGCTGCGGACGGTTGGGCGTGTCAGGCAGTATGAGTGTGTCACGCCGTCAAAGCCGTTCTCTGCCTTCTTGTTGAAGCGCGCATGCGACAAAAAGTGGTAGAAAACGAGTAATACGAACGATATGATACAGTCATATCACTTGCTCGCTTTAACAACTGGTGGAGAACGGGTTTGGCACCGCGCCAAACTCATCCCGCCTGACACGCCCAACCGTCCGCAGCGAACTACACTATATGCGTTTCTGTATCTATGTAGCAACGCTTCATATCTTTTGTACTTCATCAATGAAGCAATAAGAGTAGCAGCGTTGATTTGACGGTCGGCCAGTTGTGGACGGGGCGTCTGGGTCGGCATATTGCAGCTTGATCAGGCGCTTGTAATGGTACCTTCGTTTGAAAAGGCGCCTTGCAGCGCCTGCTTATGGGCTCCGAATTCCGTCCTGCAAGGTGTGTTCATCCTACACGCTTTGTGGATTTGTCGTGCCTTGCCTTTGGAGCAGGACCCTTAGGATAAGGGAGAAGGGCGTGAAAAAAGGGACCGGTATTACATCATCATAATTTTAAGTTGCTTCTATAGGGCAGTCTGCGTAGCTCTAGCAACCTGCGTAATCCTTAACATTTTTCTTGTTAAATTATCACAGAGTGTGAAGCTGGTCTGATAATTTTTGCGTTTAGACATCGTCACAGGACCCGCTGTATCGTCGATACGAATTCAAATCGACAATGACGCGAGTGTCATTAGTCGACCGGCAAATATGGGACTGTTGCTGGAAACAGTTCTCAAGCATGAATACAACAAGTTCACGAAACAGAGCGAGTTAACTCAAAAAGCACTCCTGGTGAGCACTTTGGACATAATGATATAACGCCTGCAACGAGTAAATGGTATTACTGGTTGCGAACAGAAGAACGTAGGCGAGTTGATGTCGCTTCGCAACGTCATTGTTCTCAAAGTAGATGTCAACATTGTAAATGGGTGACAAACTCTTTACGAGCCTAGCAGTTGTAATGAGTGGCTACATTCTTCTGCAACGTACTGCAGAATGCCAGACTACAAAAAATGACTCGTTGCAATTTTTTCATGAAAAAAAAGTAGGCAAAGCAAAAATTCCTAACAGTAAAAGTTCTCATCGTGCCGATAGTATTACAACAACATGCTAATCAAACTAACCTCATCACTAAACAGATCAATTAGTATTGCACGTTTGGCTGGCTTTGCTTCGGTATCGGCATTTCACGCGAATCCGTCGGGGATTGGATTCTGACAAGAAAATGTCTCTCCTGGAACAGGGTTAAGAGAAGTTTTACTTCATAAACCCGCTTAAAGCCACAGCGTCTGACGCCTGTATTGTTTTTTGAATCTACTGGATTTCCTCCCTACTTTGCCTCTCCGTCTTTCATATCATGTAAAGCACTTCATGTGAATAGAAAAGTATGACGAGGGCGTCAACACAGCGCAGGTCAAGCCGGCTGTGCTACATTTTTGTGGCAAAAGTGCGTAGAGCAAAGGTGGGCTGATTTATTTCTCTTTGCCTTTTACAAGCGGTTGCGTTCGCTTCAGCTCGATGACCCGCTCGCAAAAGTAGTTTCCAACAAGGCGCGACAGGATAGGTATAACGTGGTAGGGATAAGGGCATTTCCTGTTGCTGAAAGGGGGGGGGGAGGTGGAGAAGAGGGTTTTTCGAAATACGACCTCCCGAATATCCCCCTCTCATACAACCCCTCCTCCTTCCCCATGCTGCCTAACATCTTCCTCTGCCTAAAAATTCCCAGCTTTCTGCTTTTCCTGTCCACTTGTCCAGTTTTGCTGCGAGATTTTGGATCCGGGCGGGGGATGGGGGAGAGAAGGCGAAGAAAGTGGCCACGGAACAACTACCTAAAGTAGTAAATGTATAATGTAATGTAGCAAAACTTCCTGAGAGCGCTGTTTTGGAGGTTTTCGGTTGTTTCTCCAGCTTTTTCCTTTATGGACATCCGGCACCTCTGGACCCATTTTCCAGTATGAGGAGCCTCACTTTTGTGAAATGTGGCATTACTGAATGGTTCAGTCGTCCAGACTAGAAAATTAGGCACCAGGGTCAACTGGAAGATTTTGAACCAAACATGTCTAGACTACTAGCCATTTAGGAGAGTCAGGTAGCTCATTATGTTACCGCTGTGCCGAAAACTGGTATTGACCGTTCTGTCAAGTGTTTTTCGTAACTGTCTAATGGACACCATTCGTCATGGTGTTTACTATGAGAACAAAAATAGTAAAATAAGATGTAATAGTAAGGGGAGAAATCCTGATGAGCGAGTCTTTCAAAGCAGTCCTTCTGCATTACTCCAATGGCTCATTCTCTGTCGATTAATGACGAAGATGCTCATTCTTTATCGATTTATGTTGAAGATGTTGATGAGGTGCAGTGAAAGTCATTGATTTTGTTTCTTAAACCTTTGCATATAGAAGTTTCAAGCCAGAAGTAATACGAAGAAAATTTCAAAGGGTTTAGAACTTCTGTCATCAGAAACTGGTCGCATCTCATGGATCCACCTCTGTATCCCTCATTAACATTCCTCAAATTGAGACCTGTGCTTTTTAGCTGACAAGCTCCTAATTTTTCCCTCGATCAGTGAAAAGCAACTGCAAATATCACTAAAACGGCAATTTGTTATATAGCGTAATTCGAGTAATTATACAGTCGTCATCCGGGCACTTGATTAGGCGGCCAAGGGTCGCGACGCGGCTGCGGCGTGTCACGAGCGCGGCGATCAGCTGTTTCTAGCCTATTTTAACCACTTTCTCCCTTACACTGTTTTGGCTGCTTTTCTCACGATTAGTTGTTTCTTGTATTCACAAGTTATATTATGATTGAGATTTCCTCTGATTTTGCGTGCAATTAAACAGCTAAGCAGACAATTGAACAAATACCTGGAAAAAATCGCAAAAAGACTGTTGCAACAAAAAAGGAACACTCCACGTCCTACTGTATCTCATAAGACCAATTAAAGCAGCTTTACCTTGCCAAAAAGGAAATACAGTTAAAATTAGTGCGTAGAAATTGGCCTTGGCATGTTTCCTTCTGGCTTCCTTTGTTGCGTAGTTTCGTTTCGCTCATCGTGTTCTATGAATGCTGAATACAGGGTAGCTAAAACGTATAAACACCTACAAAAATCCAGCTCTTTCGTAAGTGCGCATTTTTTTTCCAACGACGTTCCTATGCATATACTGCAGTAGACTCAATGTAACAAATTTTGCTAGAAACGTCCCAATTATTCTCTGCCTGTCTGCGATACACTCCGTCAAACGCAAAGGCCGACTGAATCGAGGGGTGCGCCCAGGGTGGTTCGGATTTGAAATCAGTCCAGGCCGTTCGATTTCTGCATTCCCGGTTTCTCTTCTTGCTAACTTCTCATAGTCAGGAAATCGAAAGATTAAGGCCGCGGGCTGTGGTGAGCACAGTCTTTTACCATGAAGGACCGGACATTGCAACCAAAGAACATCATCACCGACATTCCCTCTCGAGCATGATTCCATTAACTTCAAAAGATTGTCGAGGGTTGTTCTTTTAGCAGTTAACCTCAACTCTTTTCAGAGCCTTTTCTTGAATATTGGTTTTTCATTCTTGGATCGGTAATAATGAGAGGCTCATAATCTGTAGTAGGTTTTCGGTTCCAAACAATGAAACATTTGGAAACCATTTTCGCGGTAGCTAGCTTTCTTTTCCTAGATTTCCCTAATGAGGGAAGTCTGCCAACTTACCATGTAACTTCGAATAGAGACCTGGGGATCGATTAGAGTCGATAAGCGTTATCACCTATTTACAAATATGGGTAGCAAAACTGCCAACGTTGCTATTTCACATGCATTGTATTGAGCAGCGTAAAGTTTGTCAATGGTGCAATATGGGGTGGGAGGCCTTGGGGTTAAGTCTGTGAAGATAAGCTGAGGGATCGCCATACGCCCGAAATCGAGTCGTGGTGTTCAGGCGGTAAGCGTTCGGCATGACTGATCGACGTATATGATTCCTCGCACTTTGCTTCACAAGTCCTCACAACAAGCCTCCAAACGCTACTGCACCATTTACAATAACCCTTACTGCCTCATTAAATGCTTGTCGAAATGCAGGTTGCCAGTCTTGGCTGTCATATACTTCTGTATTTTACTAACTCTATCGACTTACCCGTGTCTCCATTCAAAATCTCCCATGTAAGTTGGCGGACACCCTGGTAAGTAGCCTGTCACCGTCAGTTGACTACGTTCGAGCTGCATTCAGTTGTGAAAACTTTGATCACATCTCCTCCACGCGCAACCGACGAGTCTTAATTATATTTCGTAGGCCTCTTTTCCACGGCCCCTTCGGACAAGATGTAGTCTTTTTACATCCGATCACTACAAAACCTTTAGCACCCGATCACGATATTTTGGATGTTCCCGCGACCAACTCGCAAACTCTCCACTGTCAACTCCAAGGCCAGGTCGTCATTTCTGGCAGATCTCTATTTAAAGTGAATGAGACTTCAATGCATTGACCGGTCGTAGTTGGCTAAGTTCTCTCTTTGCCAATATTGCCTTCAGTTTTTCAGTGATGTCAATATTGCCTTCAGTTTTTCAGTGGCCGGCTATGTTCTGCTAAGTTTAAAGTGAAGTTTTCAGTTTGTAGTGACGGGCGTCCCCTTTTGGAGCTGCGCAAGTTTCGTAGTCGCTTTCACGGTCACGCAAAAACAAGAAACTAAATAATTAAAATGTTATTAGAAAATGCACAAAAAATGCTACAAAACTATACCCATGATGCTGTTTAGCCTGAATGCGGGAAAAAACATGGGGAAGATCACACTGGGACTTTCAGCTCACACGTATAGTAAACAGGTGTTTGAAAATAATTAGAAGATTAGAGTCGAAAAAGGATAAAAAAACCGTTGATATGTTGACGTTTTCCGCGCGCGTAGTCGCATGCATCTGCCCTGCGTTTTATAAACCGAAAAATTTCTACTTTTTTCTATACCCAGGGCGAGCATTGCGGACTAAGGCTCTGCGCGGAAGCACTCGGGTCTGACCATAACTCTGTGGAGCGCGCCATACATCCGTTTGAAGGCACAGTCCACGCTGATCGTTCGTGTGAAGTCAGATCTACCACTTTCGCCTTCTTCATTGATGCGCTCCCCTATTTGCATACGCCATGAACAAGGAACATTTCTTTGAGAAGGGCGCAATGGAAGGCTTGCCCCCTCTCGTACCACCAGCAAGGATTCTGCTTTTACCACACAAAACATGTTGTAGAGATCGTAACGAGATATGGATAGATGGCACTCTGACAAAGATGGTTCTGCTTCTGTTGCTGCCAAAATAATTCTGGAAGGTAATGACTATGAAAACGCGTATCTG
>MU914657.1:0-11033 GCA_036418165.1 Cooperia oncophora
CAAGGCAAAATTAGACATAAAAAGGTATCGAATACATTTCGGATAAAAAGAGCGCTTTTTTGTGACAGAACCTCCAACGAGGAAATTCCAAGCAGGAGTTCGCATCAAAAGACCAACGATTCCTCTGAAGGACCAGAAACTCAGCATGTACCCGTTAAACGTGGGCATGCCTCTCTCATGTGTCTCGTAACGGAATTACGAGCTTTTGCAGGAAGGCCATAACTCAGTGGGGCCCTTTTGCATGGAAAACAACCCCTTCGGTGCACAGCTCACCCATCACGGGTGTTCTCTTTGATTTCTTCTGGCGAGCCGTTGCTAGCCCTCATTCATTATCCTCATTCCCTAAGCTGCTCTGGATGCGTTTTGAGAAGTTTTGTTCTCGGCACCACACTTTTTCGATGCACGCCCTACTCCGTTGCGGGAGGAGCCAGGGTTGCCTTATGTGCGCTCTGTAAATCTTGGCCCATGCCCCATCAATCCCAAGTATGATCCCTACCCTTCCCTCAAAAAGGTTTTTCACGCAGCCTCCCACATACAGGGGGGGGGCAAAAAAAACACTTTTCTTCCTTGACTTTCGAGGCGCTATAAGTTACACTTTATTAAATTCTGATCGGACATTTCTACCACCATATTAAAGAGCATATTAAATACTATCATGATACTCCGCCACAGCCTTCTGGACGAGCGCCATCGAGAGATTCTGGCACGCGACCGCGATGTGGTGCCTGAGATCAGCGAGATCGTTGATTTCTCCGCCACTGTAGACCACCCTATTGAACTCCGCCCGAACCAGGTAATTGAGGGGGTTTAGGTCAGGTGACCTGCTTGGATACTCAACGCCCTTCCATTCCAAGTAGGCGAGAGTTTTTCCAACGCCCTTCGATTCCATGTGGTGGCACCCAATCCTGTAGCAGTACAAAGTTTCCAAGCGACGACATGTGGGGAGGATATTCTTCTCGAGTTGCTCGATGTAACCGCCAGCGCTCACCTTCAGTCCGGGGTCCACGAAGAAAATATCGGTCTTTCCATTCCAGGTACGTCCGGTCCATACCATCAACCCGCGCCTTGGCGACTGCGGTGAAGATGATGTCCTAGACCGTGGCGACGTTGTCGGAGCTGCTCGATGTTGGAGGTCTTCCAGATCGAGAGTACTGGTCTCCAGGTAGCTATCCATGGGTGACTCCATACTAGAAGTTTCGCAGCTGTTTGGAGGTGACATGAATTCCAAAGGTCTTCTCCAGTCAGGCTGCGACTGGATGACTTCATATTTTGGTGTACATGAAGGTGATGGGCGAGAGCCAGCTCCTGCTTATCGAGGAACATCTTGGGTATCTTCCGCCCTGGTACTCGTATCCACGTCCTCTGTCTGGGCTGCGAAAACTTTGCTGATATGTGACTCGGTCGAAGTGTCTTTTTTTGCCCCCCTCCCCACCACGCCCGGTAGAAACGTTTGGTTCAAAAACAGAACGGTGCTTCCGATGGAAATGGAACAGGAGCTTTGCTTATCATATTAGAACAACTTATGACCAATAGAAAATCGAAGGGAATGAAAAAATTGCTTGTAAAGATGGCAGATTCGCAAAGTTACCTACAATGTCGAAGAATGGTGGTTGAACTTCGGTAGCTATCCTACTATATATAAACGGCAACGTCTGTTTGTCTGTTTGTCTGTCTGTCTGTCCGGAAATTCGGAATCACCTGAAGAGCCAGCTAGAAGGGACGGGTCAAGGGTGGGTTGGGTAGGGCATGGGCCAAGATGTACGGAACACACGTGAACCGAGCTAAGCCCCGCCCACTGTGGGCGGGGCGTGCGCACAGTTGTGAGCTACATATTTCAAAAATTCGTAGTCCGGTTCTAGAAGATCCCGGAGAGCGGAAATTGTGGGTAAGGATAAGCAGTCAGTTGGCGGATGAAATGAGGGAGTCACACCCGTGATGGACGGGGCGTGCTATAGGTGGGCGGTGCTCGCTACAGAACTTTCAAAAATTCGTAGTTCGGTTCTAGAAGATCCCGGAGAGCGGAAATTGTGGGAAACGATAAGCAGTCAGTTGGCGGATGAAATGAGGGAGTCACACCCGTGATGGACGGGGCGTGCTATAGGTGGGCGGTGCTCGCTACAGAACTTTCAAAAATTCGTAATTCGGTTCCAGAAGATCCCGGAGAGCGGAAATTGTGGGAAACGATAGGCAAACAGTTGGCGGACGGAATGAATGAAGCACACTTACGAGATGGCAGGGCGTTCGCCGAAGTGAACGGTGCCGGGGATAAAAACCCTTAAAATACATCCGAAAAACTCCAGGAAATGGGGAGTAAGTGAAAATGAGCAATGGTTGGGCAGATGATGTTAGTAAGGGATAACCGTAGGGAGTATAGCCAAGAGTGGTGTTCGTGCGGTGGCAAAATTCATGATTCGGCTTTCCAAACACACAGGGCTTGTGGCATAAATAGGCAGCGAACGGTATGTGCCATAGTGAATGGGAGTCAAAATCAAGGATTCGTAAATGAGTATGTTTATTTATTTGTTTATTTACCCACTATTTACTACACAACAATTTAGGCAAATGCACCCTGCTTCCGATCATCCACTAAACATCCAATACATACCGACAGACCACACATTGACTACAGTAGTTTCACAGCTGTTTACCATTGGAGGGTACTTGATGATCTCTATCCTACTATATATAAACGGCAACGTCTGTTTGTCTGTTTGTCTGTCTGTCTGTCCGGAAATTCGGAATCACCTGAAGAGCCAGCTAGAAGGGACGGGTCAAGGGTGGGTTGGGTAGGGCATGGGCCAAGATGTACGGAACACACGTGAACCGAGCTAAGCCCCGCCCACTGTGGGCGGGGCGTGCGCACAGTTGTGAGCTACATATTTCAAAAATTCGTAGTCCGGTTCTAGAAGATCCCGGAGAGCGGAAATTGTGGGTAAGGATAAGCAGTCAGTTGGCGGATGAAATGAGGGAGTCACACCCGTGATGGACGGGGCGTGCTATAGGTGGGCGGTGCTCGCTACAGAACTTTCAAAAATTCGTAGTTCGGTTCTAGAAGATCCCGGAGAGCGGAAATTGTGGGTAAGGATAAGCAGTCAGTTGGCGGATGAAATGAGGGAGTCACACCCGTGATGGACGGGGCGTGCTATAGGTGGGCGGTGCTCGCTACACAACTTTCAAAAATTCGTAATTCGGTTCCAGAAGATCCCGGAGAGCGGAAATTGTGGGAAACGATAGGCAAACAGTTGGCGGACGGAATGAATGAAGCACACCCGATGGGCAGGGCGTTCGCCGAAGTGAACGGTGCCGGGGATAAAAACCCTCAAAACATCCGAAAAACTCCAGGAAATGGGGAGTAAGTGAAAATGAGCAATGGTTGGGCAGATGATGTTAGTAAGGGATAACCGTAGGGAGTATACCAAGTGGTTGGTGCCGTTTATTCTGTGGTTCCTCATCACTGACTGGAGCGCTGTATAGAAAATTTTGTTGACTGTCTGCTAGGGGGGGGGGGGGGGGGGGGGGGGGGGGGGGGGGTATATACTAGCAGTGAAACGGCAAAGTGCGGAAATTCTCAAAACAATTTTTTTTCGATCATTCGACCGGCGAAGCACCGGGACCCACCCGGAAGGAGGATCGGCCGGCGAAGCCGGCCGATCCGACTGGCCCTCCCTCTCATGGAAAACTTCTCGCCGGGACCCACTTCACACCCGGAAGGAGGATCGGCCGGCGAAGCCGGCCGATCCGACTGGCCCTCCCTCTCATGGAAAACTTCTCGCCGGGACCCACTTCACACCCGGAAGGAGGATCGGCCGGCGAAGCCGGCCGATCCGACTGGCCCTCCCTCTCATGGAAAACTTCTCGCCGGGACCCACTTCACACCCGGAAGGAGGATCGGCCGGCGAAGCCCGATCCGACTGGCCCTCCCTCTCATGGAAAACTTCTCGCCGGGACCCACTTCACACCCGGAAGGAGGATCGGCCGGCGAAGCCGGCCGATCCGACTGGCCCTCCCTCTCATGGAAAACTTCTCACCGGGACCCACTTCACACCGGAAGGAGGATCGGCCGGCGAAGCCGGCCGATCCGACTGGCCCTCCCTCTCATGGAAAACTTCTCACCGGGACCCACTACACACCCTTGGAAGGAGGATCGGCCGACGAAGCCGGCCGATCCGACTGGCCCTCCCTCTCATGGAAAACTTCTCGCCGGGACCCACTTCACACCCGGAAGGAGGATCGGCGAAGCGGCCGATCCGACTGGCCCTCCCTCTCATGGAAAACTTCTCGCCGGGACCCACTTCACACCCGGAAGGAGGATCGGCCGGCGAAGCCGGCCGATCCGACTGGCCCTCCCTCTCATGGAAAACTTCTCGCCGGGACCCACTTCACACCCGGAAGGAGGCGGCCGCGAAGCCGGCCGATCCGACTGGCCCTCCCTCTCATGGAAAACTTCTCGCCGGGACCCACTTCACACCCGGAAGGAGGATCGGCCGGCGAAGCCGGCCGATCCGACTGGCCCTCCCTCTCATGGAAAACTTCTCGCCGGGACCCACTTCACACCCGGAAGGAGGATCGGCCGCGAAGCGCCGATCGGACTGGCCAACCTCTCATGGAAAACTTCTCGCCGGGACCCACTTCACACCCGGAAGGAGGATCGGCCGGCGAAGGCCGGCCGATCCGACTGGCCCTCCCTCTCATGGAAAACTTCTCGCCGGGACCCACTTCACACCCGGAAGGAGGATCGGCCGGCGAAGCCGGCCGATCCGACTGGCCCTCCCTCTCATGGAAAACTTCTCGCCGGGACCCACTTCACACCCGGAAGGAGGATCGGCCGGAAGCCGGCCGATCCGACTGGCCCTCCCTCTCATGGAAAACTTCTCGCCGGGACCCACTTCACACCCGGAAGGAGGATCGGCCGGCGAAGCCGGCCGATCCGACTGGCCCTCCCTCTCATGGAAAACTTCTCGCCGGGACCCACTTCACACCCGGAAGGAGGATCGGCCGGCGAAGCCGGCCGATCCGACTGGCCCTCCCTCTCATGGAAAACTTCTCGCCGGGACCCACTTCACACCCGGAAGGAGGATCGGCCGGCGAAGCCGATCCGACTGGCCCTCCCTCTCATGGAAAACTTCTCGCCGGGACCCACTTCACACCCGGAAGGAGGATCGGCCGGCGAAGCCGGCCGATCCGACTGGCCCTCCCTCTCATGGAAAACTTCTCGCCGGGACCCACTTCACACCCGGAAGGAGGATCGGCCGGCGAAGCCGGCCGATCCGACTGGCCCTCCCTCTCATGGAAAACTTCTCGCCGGGACCCACTTCACACCCGGAAGGAGGATCGGCCGGCGAAGCCGGCCGATCCGACTGGCCCTCCCTCTCATGGAAAACTTCTCGCCGGGACCCACTTCACACCCGGAAGGAGGATCGGCCGGCGAAGCCGGCCGATCCGACTGGCCCTCCCTCTCATGGAAAACTTCTCGCCGGGACCCACTTCACACCCGGAAGGAGGATCGGCCGGCGAAGCCGGCCGATCCGACTGGCCCTCCCTCTCATGGAAAACTTCTCGCCGGGACCCACTTCACACCCGGAAGGAGGATCGGCCGGCGAAGCCGGCCGATCCGACTGGCCCTCCCTCTCATGGAAAACTTCTCGCCGGGACCCACTTCACACCCGGAAGGAGGATCGGCCGGCGAAGCCGGCCGATCCGACTGGCCCTCCCTCTCATGGAAAACTTCTCGCCGGGACCCACTTCACACATCCCGCGAAGCCGGCGATCCGACTGGCCCTCCCTCTCATGGAAAACTTCTCGCCGGGACCCACTTCACACCCGGAAGGAGGATCGGCCGGCGAAGCCGGCCGATCCGACTGGCCCTCCCTCTCATGGAAAACTTCTCGCCGGGACCCACTTCACACCCCGAAGCGAGGATCGGCCGGCGAGCCGCGCGATCCGACTGCCTGCCCCTCTCAATGGAAAAACTTGCTAGTTCTCGCCGGGACCCTCCACTTCACACCCGGAAGGAGGATCGGCCGGCGAAGCCGGCCGATCCGACTGGCCCTCCCTCTCATGGAAAACTTCTCGCCGGGACCCACTTCACACCCGGAAGGAGGATCGGCCGGCGAAGCCGGCCGATCCGACTGGCCCTCCCTCTCATGGAAAACTTCTCGCCGGGACCCACTTCACACCCGGAAGGAGGATCGGCCGGCGAAGCCGGCCGATCCGACTGGCCCTCCCTCTCATGGAAAACTTCTCGCCGGGACCCACTTCACACCCGGAAGGAGGATCGGCCGGCGAAGCCGGCCGATCCGACTGGCCCTCCCTCTCATGGAAAACTTCTCGCCGGGACCCACTTCACACCCGGAAGGAGGATCGGCCGGCGAAGCCGGCCGATCCGACTGGCCCTCCCTCTCATGGAAAACTTCTCGCCGGGACCCACTTCACCCGGAAGGAGGATCGGCCGGCGAAGCCGGCCGATCGACTGGCCCTCCCTCTCATGGAAAACTTCTCGCCGGGACCCACTTCACACCGGAAGAGGATGGCCGGCGAAGCCGGCGATCCCTGCCCTCCTCTCATGGAAAACTTCTCAGGCCGGGGACGCCACTTCAACGGAAGGAGGATCGGCCGGCGAAGCCGGCCGATCCGACTGGCCCTCCCTCTCATGGAAAACTTCTCGCCGGGACCCACTTCACACCCGGAAGGAGGATCGGCCGGCGAAGCCGGCCGATCCGACTGGCCCTCCCTCTCATGGAAAACTTCTCGCCGGGACCCACTTCACACCCGGAAGGAGGATCGGCCGGCGAAGCCGGCCGATCCGACTGGCCCTCCCTCTCATGGAAAACTTCTCGCCGGGACCCACTTCACACCCGGAAGGAGGATCGGCCGGCGAAGCCGGCCGATCCGACTGGCCCTCCCTCTCATGGAAAACTTCTCGCCGGGACCCACTTCACACCCGGAAGGAGGATCGGCCGGCGAAGCCGGCCGATCCGACTGGCCCTCCCTCTCATGGAAAACTTCTCGCCGGGACCCACTTCACACCCGGAAGGAGGATCGGCCGGCGAAGCCGGCCGATCCGACTGGCCCTCCCTCTCATGGAAAACTTCTCGCCGGGACCCACTTCACACCCGGAAGGAGGATCGGCCGGCGAAGCCGGCCGATCCGACTGGCCCTCCCTCTCATGGAAAACTTCTCGCCGGGACCCACTTCACACCCGGAAGGAGGATCGGCCGGCGAAGCCGGCCGATCCGACTGGCCCTCCCTCTCATGGAAAACTTCTCGCCGGGACCCACTTCACACCCGGAAGGAGGATCGGCCGGCGAAGCCGGCCGATCCGACTGGCCCTCCCTCTCATGGAAAACTTCTCGCCGGGACCCACTTCACACCCGGAAGGAGGATCGGCCGGCGAAGCCGGCCGATCCGACTGGCCCTCCCTCTCATGGAAAACTTCTCGCCGGGACCCACTTCACACCCGGAAGGAGGATCGGCCGGCGAAGCCGGCCGATCCGACTGGCCCTCCCTCTCATGGAAAACTTCTCGCCGGGACCCACTTCACACCCGGAAGGAGGATCGGCCGGCGAAGCCGGCCGATCCGACTGGCCCTCCCTCTCATGGAAAACTTCTCGCCGGGACCCACTTCACACCCGGAAGGAGGATCGGCCGGCGAAGCCGGCCGATCCGACTGGTGCCATTATACGAGAATGCAGCGATCAATCCTTTCATCTATAAAACGCAGTAACTTTGTGTGTCGGTTTGTATGTCTTGTATGATATGTATGTTTTGTCTGCTCCGTCCGCGCACAAATATTTCACCGGGTTACGAGTTCACGTGGAGGAGAAAACGACGGTAGGCCAAACCGGTAACGGCGACTGCGAAGGATGTAGCACGTGCCAATGATTGACTTGTGATCACAGCCTCCCGCTATATAAGACATGACAGACCATTTGGTTAACCACTCCGAGCCATTGCACGAGCTGCTGGCGTGGCAGCTGGACGTGTGCTCGTGCGGGGGCAGGGTGGGGGTACCGGGTCGCCCTGCCTCCCTCTCCTGCACGTGCTCAGCCGGAGCTGAGCAAGTGTATGGGAGGGAGGCAGAGGGGAGGGTCGCGGGGAGGGGGTACAGTGAGGGGTGCGTAGCGCGCGTTTCAGTAGAACGCGCACCAAGGGATGAGGAAACAACCGCTAACAAAACTGCAAGCCAATCTATGTTACCGTAACGAACTAAGAAGTTGTTTTGGTTGTGATAACACTCTCCACTATATAAGAAAACCACTACACTCCGAGCCATTGTACGGGTTGCTCGCGTGGCAGTTGGACGTAAGCGCGTGCAAGGGGCAAGGTGGGGTGGGGGGGGGTGGAGTGGCGAGTACGGAATGGGGTGAGGTGAGGAAGGTGGGAGTTAGTATCGAGTGACCCCCTTCTCCCATCCTCACTCCCTTGCGCGTACTCAGTCGGATCTGAGCCCATGCAGGGGAAGGAGGCATATGGATTGAATCGGGCAAACTGGGTACAGTAAGGGGATGCGTAGCGTACGCTTGGATAGGAGCAGGCGGCAAGACAGAAGGAAAGAACCCCTAGCAAAACTGCAAGCTAATCCATGTTACAGCAACGAACTAGGAAGCTGTTTGGATTGTGAATAGCTCCCCTATCTAAGCCAACCACTGTGATAGACTCTGTGCTATTGCAGGAGCTGCTCGCTTGGGAGCTGGACGTGAGCACGCAGGCGGTGGTAAGAACAGTGGCGGAGTAGTGTCCCTATGTTGCATGGCGGCTGCATACCACGTGCGGGGGTGGGTGCCGGTTAAATAGGGTCAGTGGATATGATGTGGTGAGGGGATACCAGATGAGAACGGCGATTTCGGCAGGTTAGGCCGCGTTCATACATGATGCAGAAATGCCGAACCACGGAATGTGCAGAACTGCGGAATTTGCAGACGTGTGGAATCTGCAGAACCGCGGAACTTGCAGAAAAAGAAAATATGTCTATCGATTTCAAAAACCGTGGAATATGCAGAAGTGCGGAATTTGCAGAAATGCCGATGGACCGATCGATCCCTATCGCTTCTTTGTCCGCAATTTCTGCATGTCGGCAAATTCCGCGGAATTTGCCGTCGTGTGGAATCTGCAGAATCTGCAGATTCTGCACGACGGCAAATTCCGCACGACGGCAGGGAAGAACCAATCGATCCCTATCAATTCTTTGTCCGCAATTTCTGCATGTCGGCAAATTCCGCGGAATTTGAAGAAATGCAGTTTTCAGATCGATACGTATATATTTCCTTTCTGCAAATTCCGCAGTTCTGCATATTCCGCATTTCTGCATCATGTATGAACGCGGCCTTAGGAGCACATAGCCCCTGCGGCGGTAAGGCGTCTACGGTTGCGACAAGATGGGGAGAAAATGGATCGACCGCAATCGGAACTGAACCGATTAATGTTGCATTATCAAATTGTGGTAGCGTTTTGATAGTCATAACACCCTCCACAACATAACACAATTTTTAGTGCACTCAGAACCATTGCACGGGCTATTCGCGTAGCAGCTGAGCGTGACCTGTAGGGTGGCTGAGCGGGGAATAGCTGAGGTTAGTTTGGGGATAGGTGAGGTGAAGGGGTACCATATTGGCGCGACCGACGCTCGCCTGAACAGGAGCACGCAGGGCGACTGCGCGACGAAGCATGCCGTGGCCTGTCACAAGATGGGAGGAGAGTAGTCGATTACAGACGCAGATTTGAACTTTTCATTATGAAAGTGTGCGATCATATGGGCGCGTTCTCATTTATTTGATTAGAAGACACCGGTTAGGCACCATGAGAGCATCATAAATGCCTAAGACAGTAGTATCGCCCTGCTTATGCCTTACTTTGTTCCTTTCTTTTCACGAGTTAAGAAGTGAGGCTCTAAAGCAGTTGCTTGAGCCCGGCGAAGCCGGGCTTCCAAGAAGGAGGAGAGCTCGGCGTTAGCCGGGCGATCCGACTGGTATCAAATATAATGGTAAGTACCTGCATTGATCACCTCCGCGTAGCCAGCGTATAGAGGCATTTTTGAGGGATATTTTGGACAGAGAACGGGACGAACACATTGGTCGGCTGACAGCATAATCTCATCCTCGGAGAAGTAGAGAAACTCTGGTCGGGAATAAGGATAGAGCTGCTTTTCCACAAGAGCTGAAAATGCGCCAAAACAATCGATGATGTTCATATTTCTTCTGGAGTTCAAGTGTCAGACCTCTTTAAAGCTCAGTCTACGCCGGCCATATAGGCGGAGTCGGGCATACCCTAGGGAAATCCCCACGATCGTGCCTCACTCAAAAATGCATTTCCTATATGCTAGGGAAATTGCCTCGTTGAAGGCATAGTTCATAGTGGTCGTGTGGACGGGGGCAGGTTTACCGTCGTCGTGCCCAGTAGTTCGTCCAAAGGAGAAAAAGGAGCGCGCCAGTTAGGAAGGTACAACGATAAGGCTCACTCCGCCTGCATAGCTAGCGTGGACCGTTCCTTCGAGTCAAGGAACTTGACCTATGAAAGACCTGTCTGCTTAGGATTCCAACGGTGGGGAGACTGGGTCGGCGCAGTTGGTGACGAGGTGAGGGGGGGGGGCATTTTGCACATTGGCCACTTCCCATCGAGAGAGCCTTTTGTGAATTGACAGGCTTTATCGGCTGGACGAGCTTCCTCCAGCTTCAAAAGCTTCAAAGTTCACAAGTTTCACCAAAGTGACCTGCAAACTGGGTCTAGTGAAGCAGCGAAAAGGCAAAATGGACCCCCGTCGCCGACTGGGTCAAACCCCTAAATCTCTACGTTTCTTACGTTCTTCCAGTGGTGCACGTGCCCATCGGTACCTCTGCTTGATCTTGTATAAGCCCTATAAAATCCACTCACATGGAATGAGCCCTCCAATGAACTTCGCATCGGATACGTCGACCACCATCCCCACTTTCCCTGATTTCGGCTTATCAGGCATCTCGTTGGCCACCCGTGACATCGCTGAAACCACCCGCGACGCAATGTCCATACCTGAAAATTTGTCTAGTGAGCCTCACAAAATG
>MU914659.1:3870-19437 GCA_036418165.1 Cooperia oncophora
GCTCCGCCCATCCGATTATCGGGGAGAGTGTCTTCAAATTTGTTAAAGGTAGTCAAGAAATGGCACACCTCCCTCTTACTGAACCAAAGACCAATACATGCAGAAAATATATGAGTACCTTAATTTTCAATGCCCCTTCAAGGCATGTGGCAAAGTTGAAACCACGTCCCATAATTAACAGTGATTTTTCTTTGTAAATCTCCTCCGCAATTTTCAATACCTCCTGATCTAGAGTTAGCACTTCACGGATTAAATCTGGAAAGCAGACGTTTTTTTCAGAATTTTAATTTCCAATTCGGTTTGGTAATGACCTGGCAAATGATTCATAGCATTTATAATCTCTCTTCTCCTATTAATCATAGAAATACGGTCGTCCGATAGAACTAATGCGAACATTAGAAGTGATAGAATTTGTGAAGTGTATGCCTGAAAAATTGGTTCTGATAACTTCGCGAAAAAGTCCTGAACAGGGCAAGAGTTTCTACCAGAACTTCGGGCGCAGTTCGGCTTGGGGGGCACCAATGGTACACAGTGAAGCTCTTACAGGCTACCTTGTGAAAACCTGTAAGCTCCTGGTAACTTAAACGGTTCACTTGTACCATTTTACAGCTTCACAAGGGTTTACAGGTCTCACCAAAGTGAGACCTGCTCGCTGTCATGAACTAGCAGAATAGATCGGCGAAAATGCAGATTGCCCCTCCTAAGCCGAATGGCGCCCAAGGTTGATTATGCTAAAAGAAACCTTGGTAGATGCAACACCGATTTCGGGACCAGCATTAATATGAATTCCACAGTGTGATTCGCGACAGATCGACGATCCTACTGTATTTGTAACTCCAATCAGAAGGGCACCACGCGGCTTACAATACCTGAAGCGAAGAACTTTGGTGTTTATTCCGGTTCGGGTCAGGTCCCTAACAGGGACCCTAGGGAATACCTGAGCGCCATCAAGGTATCAGCTGTTTCACCGCTTTGTGATACGAAAATGCAGACGTCATCGCGGAAAATCGGTGTCTCACGATCAAGGAAGTCCGACGCCAATTCCAACACTACCGGCAGCTCCGACAGCTCTTCCAAAATCTGAAACACACTCCTACGATCAATAGCCGAAAATCTAGGCCAGGGCACGCCATCGTTGTGATGATCACAACGGGGGGTGACCGCGAGGAAGGGAGGGTCGTATTTGGACTGAGAAAAGTTTTTTTTTGATAGTTGATTCCTCTTGTTTCACGGACGCTACAAAGGAAGGGGGTCATTGTTGAGAGAGGGCTGCCAAAGATCTATAGAACTATTTCCGATATTTGAAAATGACAGTTAAATCCTAACGACCGCTCCCCCTCTCTCGATAGCAAAAATTTCGGGGAAAAACTAGAGATTTCTCGGTCAATTTCGGAAAAACTGGTAGGGTTTAGGGAAAATCCAAGAAATTTTCCTGTTCCACATTTGGTATATATACTCCCTAGCAAAACGATCAGCACAACGGATGGCTGCCCTGAATCTATGACTTGAGAAACTTGTCAAACCCCATTCTATGACTCGATGAGATCAATCATACATCCCTCAACAAGTTTAAAATGGGGCCGCAAAATAGAAAATGCTGGTGATTCGCCCATCAATGTGCATGTGTTTAGCCCTTTACAATGCTTCAAGCAACAAACTGCACCTGCCGACAAGCAATAGCTGAATTGTATGACGTGCCACAAGCCACCATGATTAATCGACGACACCTCTTGATATCCGCCACATAGTCCTAAATTATTACCTTAAAATCTGTGGAGTCCATCAAAGAAATTAGGCTCAAAAATGGGAAATATTCCGACATTGGAGGTGGGGGGGGAGCAAGTAGGCACAGCGACTGCGTTTCTTTGAACGTTCCCGGTTCAGGCCGAGAGAGGCAAGAGGTGCAAATGCTGTCCTATGTTGTCCAAATTCACTACTTTTCAAACGGGAGACGGCCAAGAGAATCGTAATTTGCCGCTCTGCCGCGCGCGGCGATGGGCGCGGCGCTTTCTTGACTCGCGTTAGCCTGTCGATTGGAGCACCGGGCGAATTACGATTCTCTTGCCACGTACCCTTTTCAAACCATATCCACGACTTCCCACAGCTTCTGCTTGCGTAACTTTCTTGAACTTTTGTTACTTCGTACATATACACTGGCTGAAAAGGACTGTCCTTCGCCACATAGGCGATACCACCCACTTTTCAAAAAAATGTGGCAAGAAATTTCATGGCTTCCAGCCTCATTAATTTCGAATTAACTCTCCCGCACAAGAAATACACATAGGCCCTCATTTATACACTGACACAGTAGGATCCCCCTTGTCCACGCCGACTTTTGGGTATTTTTGCGAGGCTTCAATTCTTTTCTTTCAAAGTTTTACATTTCTGGTTTGCAAAGGGTATCCCCACTTCACTATGTCGAAACTCCGCCCCTTTCCTTAAAAGCCTCCCCCCTCTTCTGCAAAAGAAGCCGCGAATTAGCGGTTGAGCGTCTCAACCAAAAGGGCTTCCGCTCATCACTCGGACCTCTCCAGAAATGTGAAAACCCCGAAAAAAGGCCGAAATTTTGCGGAAAGGCGCAAAGTGGGCGTGACTACGGGGCGGAGCTTTTTGTGCCAACGCATGAATGCGAGCCTGTGAGTACGTTCGTTGCGTCTAGAGTGAATGTGAAATAACGACGCTGGAAAAAAAGTTATGAAACTTTGAATTTACAATAAATTCTGCAAAAAGTGGGCGGAGTCGTATATGTGTCGATTTGCAGATCTTCTCAGTTAATGAGTATGTAAGTAGTTTGTGTACTTTTTACGCCTCCGAATATGTCCCCTTTCACTGGTGAAGCTTACCTTAATTCCACCCAACACAACCTGACCACTGGGCAACAAGCGTCCACGCATCGTGTTCACTACGGAATCAGGCTGCTCGAAGATTTCCTGTAATCATGACTGTTCCAAAAAACAAGGGCCTGAATAAGAGTTCAGAAAGACGTACTTTTTGCATGAAAGTTTTGAAGTTTCCCTTCATGATTTGCTGTAGCTCCAAATTCAGATTCTGCACTTCACGTTTTTGATCCGAGGTGGCATCCGATGCTTTACGAGTAAAGCGATGGATGGTGAGCGCTTAAAGACTTCTCTATGTGTAGGAAAACAAAGGCACCTTTGACTAACAGTAAAAAATTTGAAAATTCCTGGACTCCATTTATTATAAAGTTAGCGATATGAAAGTAATAAGGTAAGCCCGACAAAGTACATGCCGTACCTCCATCTTCAACGAAAGCCACATCATCATCTTCTAGGAATAGCACTTGTTTGGTGTGCTCAATAATTGCAGCCGCATCGGACGCAACGAAATACTCAACCTGAATACAGTCGTCATTGATCCGTTTTCCTGGAGCAATTCACAAGATTATATGTTCAGGATGTCAGGGTGCGCACAGTACCCTCGAAAATTGCGCGTGAACTTGAATAATGTTGCGTCGTGAACGCACACAACTGGGCATACCGCAACCCGGTTTAGTTACCCAAGTGTTACCCAAGTTTGAGTGACTTCCTGAACTTATAATTCAGTGAGCAAATCAGCCGGTTCGGAAGCCCGCTTCTGTGACTGGCTGCGCTCCACTGCTCACCACTGCTGTGAAGCAAATGCCAATATAATCACATTCAGGGTGCAATCTAGTTCTCTGAGCCGTTTTAACCTTGCAATAATTCGAGTGCGTTCAAAGTTTGCGTCAGAGTCTTGAGAGGTCGCCAGCGTATGCCAGTGCACACTCAAAACGATGGATTGATACCTATACTGTGCTAGTTGCTGTAAACCCCGGTGTACGCTGGCGTACGCTCAAAATGCTGGACCGACACTAATGCTTTCCCAATCGCTCAAACGCTTCAGACGCCGTCGTACATGCAAAACGCTGACGCAAAGTATAAATAAACTTTTGGCGGTTTAGTACGGCCGCTCAGCGCCGCGCGACCCCCTAGTTGTCTGTGTCAGTTGAGTCATAAAGTTTGATTTTTGCCCGTAGCGCGGCGTTAGGCTTGAAATCTACTTGGGATAGATATGAGAGCGTCCAGGTTTTGGGACGAGCGCATCATCGAAGTTTGAGCGTTGCCTAAGACGGATTTCTTGGTCCATCGAAGCGCTGCTACCACTGTAGGAGGACGCTCTGCTCCCTGCCCCTCCTCCAGGGTTCGAAAACGGTGTTTAACCACGAATCGCACCGTTCTCAGCGCCCTTCAAGCGGGTGCTTCAATACATTGAAAATTGCATCACACAGGCTGTGCCGGAGGCGTGTGACATAAGGACCTCGAATTTGTAGGACTGCAGCAAGCCGGGACACAATTGATAGCAGCGATTTCTCGGGGCTGCGAAATCTTCCTGCAGTAGACAGATCATTGCGAGATGCTGACTTTGCATAGAAATCACCCACTTCCCATTCTTCAGAATCAAACGGTCGTACATTCGTAGTGCGAAGTTATCGCGTTCTTTCAAGTGTGCAGAATCGCATAACCCTGAAAAAAACTCACAACTCATTTTCCTACGTAGTCGCTGTTGCTTGCAAGATGCTGAATCGTTTCGACGAGAGGAGTGAGTTTGACACGGCGCCAAACATTTTTCCGCCACAATTGGGAGCTGTCAGGCGACCACAGATGGTGGAAAACTTACTTGCGCTGCGTCTGACAACCAGGTACAGCATCGTTGTGTCAAACCCATGGGGGGTCGTACTTTTGCTCTGGGAGGGGTGGGTCGTATTTGTAAGACAAATTTATTTTGATAGTTGACTTGAAAGTCGGGGGTCGTATATTAATTTTTGTTTATATACACTATATGCATTCTGTACGCCGGCCGTGGGATATTACGTTGCCTAGTTGTTAATACTCTTGTATCCCGCTCTACAACTCTTTCGCCCGGAAAAAAAAAAAACTGGTCATACTCATCGCTCGTCGTCGGCGCAAAAGCCCGTGAGGGGAGGGGGGGGGAGGTGTACTCCACACCGACATTTCGCGCACATACCGCCGATGCGTACCCTGCGACAACCTCCTTCGCCGCAT
This sequence comes from Cooperia oncophora, assembly GCA_036418165.1. Lineage (NCBI taxonomy): Eukaryota > Metazoa > Nematoda > Chromadorea > Rhabditida > Trichostrongylidae > Cooperia > Cooperia oncophora. The sequence continues at coordinate 8,913 of MU914659.1, forward strand.
GAAACGCCCCAGCGCCTGCAGGCGAGTAAGACAACAGAAGTCTCTGGTGCGATTGTACAAGGTTCGGCTTATCTGTCAGGAGTTGGAGATGACCCCGTGCTCACACAACAGGTAACTGACCACGGCAACTTTTACTCGGAACCAAGTGTTACGCGATGCATTGGGACACGTCACTGACCGTTGTGACGTCAGTGACACGTCACCTGTCTTTTAACAGGTAACTAGGAAGCGCACTTGTGCTACATCAGTGGTGAAAGTTTCCTGCATAAGCGAGCTACTCACGAAGTACACTGAAAAATGCGACGAGGTGAATTTCAAAAGAAAAACTCCTTGCAGCTATGGTAGCGCGCGTTATTTGAATCCTATGGGGGATAGATATGAGGAGCGTTCAGACTTTGCGACGAGCGCATCATCGCGAAGTTTGAGCGTTGCCTAAGACGGATTTCTTGGTCCATCGAAAGCCGCTGCTACACTGTAAGGAAGAACGCCCTGCTCCCTGCCCCCCGCCTGCCTAGGTTCGAAAACGGTGTTTAACACAAATCGCAGCCGTTCTCAGCAGCCTTCAAGGTGGGTGCTTCAATACATTGAAAATGCGCAATCAACAGCTGTGCAGGAGACGTGTGACATAAGGCCTCTCGATTTGTAAGACTGCAAGCAAGCGCGCGGATAATGATAGCAGGCGATTCCTCGGGCTGCGAAATCTTTCTTGTAGTAGACAGATCATTGCGAGATGCTGACTTTGCATAGAAATCACCCACTTCCCATTCTTCAGAATCAAACGGTCGTACATTCGTAGTGGAGTTATCGCGTTCTTTCAAGTGTGCAGACCGCATACCTGAAAAGAAAACTTCACAACTTCATGTTCCTAGTAGTCTTGTTGGCTGCAGATGCTGAATCGTTTCGACGAGAGGGGTGAGTTTGACACGGCGCCAAACATTTTTCCACCAATTGGGAGCTGTCAGGCGACCACAGATGGTGGAAAACTTACTTGCGCTGCGTCGACAACGGCAGCGGTACAGCATCGTTGTGTCAAACCCATGGGGGGGGGTCGTACTTTTGCTCTGGGGAGGGGGGGTCGTATTTGTAAGACAAATTTATTTTGATAGTTGGTTTGGAAAGTGGGCGAGTGTATATAATTTTTTGTTTTGTGTGACGTATATGCATTCTGTAGCGCCCATGGGATATACGTTGCATAGGGTGAATATTAGTCTCTGTCTAACACCGCTCTAATTTTCGCCGACTGTTACTCATCAGGTCGTGAACCCTGAGGATTCCGACAACCGCATTTGCCTCGCCCCATGTGATACTTCGAAACACCGCCACCCAGCGCCTGCAGCGAGCAAGACAATAGAAGTCTCCTGGTGCGATTGTAGCAAGGTTCGCTATCTGTCACGAGTTTGGAGATGACGTGTCACACAACATGGTAACGACACGGCAACCTTTACTGGACAAGTGTTACCGATGCCTTGGGACACGTCACTGACACGTTGTGACGTCAGTGACACGTCACCTGTCTTTTAACAGGTAACTAGGAAGCGCACTTGTGCTACATCAGTGGTGAAAGTTTCTTGCATAAGCGAGCTACTCATGAAGTACACTGAGAAATGCGACGAGGTAAATTTCAAAAGAAAAACTCCTTCAGCTATGGTTCTCATCAAAAAGGAATAAAAATGAGTGGACTGTTCTTGAGCAGATGCGTTGCGACCTCTCGCCTCTCAGATGTTCAATATGACCACGGCTTACCTGTAGAAAGATCCAAAATATTCGGAGTGGCTGATGATACGTAATCGTCATCATGAGGGTTGTCGTATCTAAAATAACTATATATTACACGAGTACTAGCCAATCGATAAAAACTCAAAAGCACATCCCTCAACAGCAACAGAAAATTATAGCAGCTATCGATTAGTGAAGTATAAAATGAAGCGATAGACGAGAAGTGGCTTACAGTGAGTGGCTTGTGAGGAGACAATGCGGCGAGCTGAAATGTCAGAGCATGAGGTAAGACGCAACCCGAAAAGAAAGCCCTATCAGGCAAACATAGGTTCAACCCGTGATATAAAACAAGAGTGTTAGAAATTATTAGAACATGTATTTTATAAACGGACACTGTTACTGGATATCTGAAGAGAGCCTCATTTCGACTACTGCATCCTTATCCGCTATCTTTTGGAGTATTAATGGAATGCAATAGATGGCCTCAACACTAAGTGAGTGGCAGACACCCACCCGCCTATGACTAGGCGCAAATGCCCCGCCCACCGCCCAAATGCTACGCCCAGGCCTTGTTTGTGCGGTTCCTCCCTTGCCAAAATTTCCCGTTCCGAATGACGGGATAAGGGAAAAGAATTTGATATAGTTATGATAGCAACACGCGACCAGGGCAATTGTGACAGGTCCTTCTGACTCCTAGTACCTTGTTAATAGCAAACGGTGACCGTGGTTAGTTGTAAGCTGTTACAGTAGCCATTTGAATCTCAAAGATTTCTATCGAGCATTATTTCCTGCTAATGTCCATCTGAACCAAGGTAAGGCTCGTTCGCACTCTGCGGCAGCGTACACCAGCGACCAGCAGCGTCTCGAGTGCTAGGGAAAGTACAGGAACCGATCGGACCATTAGCAGGGTCCTATTCGATGTTTCACACAAGCGGAAACAGCAGGCGTCCACGAGTGTAAGAGATATGGGGGCGATAGGAGGGCAGTGCAGTACAGAGTTGGTACCTTGGCTTACCGCTAAAGTGGTCTCCCATCAGGATGCGGCTGGTCGCTTGGTTCGCGACGCGCCCGGAAGTATCGAACGCCTAGTTATGGTGGCTGTTAGCAGTGTCTGAATTCATAGCCGGTCACATGGAACCCTTTCTAAACATTATTATATTTTCCTTTACTAAAGAATGGAACCCGAAACTGATACACCGTACTCCTTCCACTCAAAAAACAAAAGTGCTAAAAACTGAGTGTGATTACGGTGTTATTGCAAGTGGACATACATATTATTATAGCTGTAAGCGACAAACGCCTTCTAAACACCATGGAAACATATTCATGAAGAGTTGACGGTTGGGGAAATAGGAAATGTATAAAAGAAGAAAAGAAAACCGCATAAAAGGGTTCGTGCCATCTATATATTGGGTTGCGCAGACATAAGTATTTCGTTTTCTTTGCCAAAAAAAACCCGGAAAATTTCGTTCCAAAGATGAAATGTTTTGCTAGCAAGCTTGATATCATCTGATAGGAAACTTCACGTAGTTTTAGAATATCAAAACGGCTTCGGTTGAGGGAATAATTTTTGTGGATTTTTTAGTCGTTGAAGTTGAAAGCGAAGTCGGCGAAAATTAGCACCTTCGACAACTGCCTCTATTTACGTATAGTCGAAGTGCTAAAATCGCTTAAGCTGCTCCATACATTTGGAAAAGGTCGAGCTAGAAGTTCCAGCAAGGGAATCTCACTAGGACGCTTTGGAACGAATTTCAAGAATTTTGAAGTTACCAACCTTCACCTCGCCGATATTGGGCAGCTCACTAGTCTGTTCCACCTGAAATTTTATGCTAATATTAGAAATGTTTTCGCTGATATTTTTCGCATTACATATCTGATAGCAAATTTCGTGGCTCTAATAACGCATTGCGTAAAACTGTTCTCCAGAGGTGTTTGCTTTCTGTTAAATTCAGGTTATCATTACGGAACGCGAAGTCGTTGAGAACTAGGGTTCCCGTTCTCCACGAATTTTATGCTAACATTTGAATGTTTCGCTAATGTGTTCTATATGTTCTGATAGCCAATTTCGTGCTCTATAACACTGCGTTGCAGTTATTTTGAAAATCCGTTTGATGAACCTTGTTTTTCAGGTGGATAATATGGAATGTCAGGTCGATAAGCATCAGCACTTCAGACATCTCCTCCTTTTCGCATTCAACAGAGGTATCAGAGCTGCTGATGCTGCTCGGGAAATTCGCTAAGAGCTGTCCTAACAATAATCGGTCACTCTAAGCCTTACTCAAACCATGGCGATTCTATTGAGCTGCTCTAGGAGCTTTGAAGCTTCAGTGGACAGCGGTTGAGAGAGGAAGTCGGGAGCTCTAATTCTCATCGACCTCACGTTCCGTAAAGATAACCTGAACTTAACAGAAAGTAAACAGCTCCGGAGAACTGATTTTTATGTTAATGTTTAAGACACGATTGGACTATCAGACATATAGAACACATTTAGCGAACATTCAAATGGTCATAAAATTCGTGGAGAACGGGAACGCTAGTTCTCAACGACTTTGCGTTCCGTAATGATAACCTGAACTTAACAGAAAGCAAACACCTCTGGAGAACAGATTTCTATAGCAGTGTTATAGAGCACGAAATTTGCTATCAGAACATGCAAAACATATCAGCGAAACATTCAAATATTAGCATAAAATTTCAGGTGGAACAGACGTGAGCTGCCCAATATCGGCGAGGTGAAGGTTGGTAACTTCAAAATTCTTGAAATTCGTTCCAAAGCGTCCTAGTGAGATTCCCTTGCTGGAACTTCTAGCTCGAACCTTTTCCAAATGTATGGAGCAGCTTAAGCGATTTTAGCACTTCGACTATACGTAAATAGAGGCAGTTGTCGAAGGTGCTAATTTTCGCCGACTTCGCTTTCAACTTCAACGACTAAAAAATCCACAAAAATTATTCCCTCAACCAAAGCCATTTTGATATTCTAAAACTACGTGAAGTTTCCTATCAGATGATATCAAGCTTGCTAGCAAAACATTTCATCTTTGGAACGAAATTTCCGGTTGAAAAAAAAACGAAAGTACTTATGTGCCAACCCAATACTTATAATTTGACGATTGGCGTATACGACGGTACGACGCTTCTGCCTTTCGGCCACTCTAAGGCAATGCGTCGCACAAAACCTAACTAGAAATCGTATTTGTGTCGTCTTTGCTCCAGGAATGTTGTTTCCGATTTCTTAGAGACAGGGCCCTACCGCACAATTCTTCTTCTGAGGGAGGGCGAGAGTGATGTACTGATATCACCATTTCACCCGCCCGATGTTGTGGGGGTCCACGGAGGTTACGTGACATTTAAAACTTTTGGTGGGGGTCCTGCCACGATAGGCCAGAGCGCAGAGCAATAAGGGACTGGCCACCTGCCAAGGCGAGGTGTGGGAGGGGTTTAAAAAGATAGAACGCCAGACGATGCGTGACGACCACAGAGTGGTTTCTGCAGCGTATGGAAGAAAGAAGTTTCCCCTAAAGAAGAATGGTTGAATGACACAGAAGCGTCTCAGAAAAATAAAGGCTCAAAGAACATTGTCCTGGGCATAGACCAAAACCGCAAAAAAAGGCCTAGGAAGACTGCATATCTGGAAGCCTCTGTACATGCTATGGCGTGTGTATTGATGGGCTTGGGTCAAGTCGATAAGTATAGATTAGAGTAAGGTGAATCAGACACCACATAGAGATTATAGGGTAGTGCGATAGAGGATGAGTGGTCAATCACGTGTTGTTGAAAGTGCGCGCGTGGTGATTAAATATGATTTTCTGGAGCACAATGAGTGGACTAGGTAAAAAAAGGATCATATAAAGCAGATTTTCTCACCACAACTGTTATGAATCGCCGTTTAGGCAAGAGAGCGCAGAGAAAAACAGAAAGTGTAAGGACGGGTCGGAATTAGAGAGGATGGCTGTTTTAGTTTGTCCGGTAGACCGTCCACGGACAACTCGAAATCAATCCCTTTGAACGCGTCGATTTCCTGTTTTTCTCTGCACTCTCTCGTTCGCATGGCACTTTATGGTGGTTGTAACTTCGCACATTCCAACATTTCATGGATTATAAGTGGTTCACCCATCCCGGGGTCCCGTAGCTCACTACATGTTTATTGCACGTTTCGATGCTTTGGCAGTCCACTGTCCTCCACCTGTCTGGGGTTTAGGGCTTCGCAATAGGACCACGCACAAAAGTTCAAGATATCACGTAACCATAGCGGGGAGTCGAGATGCGAAGATGGTGGGAATGTTGGATGGGGGAGGGGGAGCGTTGATTTGAAAATTCCAAGTGTTGTTCCTTCTACGCAGCACGTTCCTCCTGTGGGGGGAAAATTTTCGTTAACAACTAGGAATAGAAGTAGCCCGTTTGGCTATGGTTAGACGCGAGTCTAGTCGTGCGGCATGTTGCAAGCTTGGGAATCTAGTCCAAAACAGGGCACATCAACGATTGGGGATTTTCAGTCGAGTCCGATTAGCGAACGCCCCCCCCCTCCCACCTCTCTTTTTTGGGGGTTGGTACGATGCCTCTCCCACTCCGGCCCTCTGTCGCTCCTCATCGAATCGAGCCGTCGAGCGGGATTGGGGGGAGGGGGCGGTGGGGGGGGGGGGGGGGGGGTATATAGTAATGGCATGAAACAGGAAAATCACGAAAACTCAACCACCACTCCTAGAAGGCCAAAAAGTGAATACGACCCCTCCTTCCAACAATGAGCAAGTATGACCCCCCCCCCCCTCTTTACGTCCGTGAAGCGAGAAAAATCAACTATCAAATCAAATTTTCCTTAGCCCAAATACGACCCCCTCTCCTGACCTCCAATACGACCCCCCGTTGGGGAATCCCCAACAACGATGTGCCCTCCCTGGTCCATAACGACATCTGCCTATTACCACCGTCCAGGTTCATTCCCGCCCACTTATGAGTGACAGAAGTGGCCACGTCTGCAGCTGCAGAGGTCTTTAGCACCAATGCATGGGAAGAATCACCCCCCCCCCTCTCCGAGATCTTCATGAAGTTTTTGACTCTAGTGACGAACTCTTCAAGAACACGTTCTCATGAAATGGCTATTAGTCGACGTTTTTCAACAAAACATTCTTTACCGTCTTCTATTGTCGTATGCTCATGTTTCCATGCCCAAAGGCGATCTAAACATTGATTTACAATTGTATATAAAATAGAAACTTAGTATAGTTGTATTTCCTATGGAATCTTATACAGCCTCATTCGTTGCGGACGCTGGGCCGTTTCAGGTGGAGGGGCTGAGTGTGGGGGGCGGCGCCAGCCTATTCACCACCAATTATCGTCTCTTGACAGCCTCTACAACCGCGGTGAAAAGGCTGGCGCCACGCCAATCCTAGCCCTGAAACGCTCCTCTGTCTGCAGCAAACAAGACTATTCCTTATGCTGGCACCTAAAATGGTATAAATTACTTCGACGTTACTACCAGCGAACATTACCTCAATTGCTGCTAACCAAATCCGCACAGCCTTTGCGTTAAGCAAAGTTGAGAAATTGTACAGTTATTTTCTCGGATGGGATGCTTTGTAATTGCAGAGAAATCGCTGTGCTGCTCAGTTACATTTCACTGCGACCATCCGTAGAGCAGAGGTAATTGGGAGCTTTGTGCGGTGCGATCATTTCCCTTCATCTGTGTTCGCCTGCATCCTCCCAGCGAGATAGTGTGGGACGGGTATCTACACCGTCAAACCCATTTTGTAGATGCGCATGAAACAGGGAACATGCTGTCGTTGCAGAAAACTTTGCAAGTTTGGACCTCCGCTCTCTCGTTCTCTCTCTCTCTCCTCCGCTCTTAGAGTTCCTCCCTCTGTAAACTCCTGTCCGTCGATAGTACCTACCACTTTTGCTGATTCTTGAATTCTCGCCCAAATTCCAAGCACTTTTGCGGAGGAATTCTGAGCTATTCCAAAAAAAAGTACGGATGAGGGGAGCTATAGCACAACTGAAAAGGTAAAGAGGGGAAAAACCAAGAGAAGTCGGCAACCCGAAAACATTTTTTTCTCACTAGGGAAGGTCGTCAGGTCGAAGTGGCCATCTCATAGTCAGGACAATTATCCTGTGAGCCCATTCTCAGAGATTCCCAACGTACGACGTGTTCCTCGGGACACTATTGCAGTGGGAGGGCGCAGAAGGACAGACATGACGTGGCACGGTCACGGCGTGCTGCATTCAAGATGGTAATGAAATCTGAATGTATGATCATACCTTTACTGTAGGAAACTGGGAAGTGATTCGTCTGAAGTGGACTGTTGCTCTTTATGCCAACAAGCAGGGGTGAGCCACGTCGCGTAGCCACCAGTTGACCAGGGAATCGTGATGATTTGAATGCCAACGCGAAAGCTCCTTCCTGAAGCTCGGCGAACTCCCAAAGATGAAGTCGAATCAATAAAAATCAATAACTAACCAGTTGTTGGATGACAACTTCGACCAGCTGGCGGAACGAAAAGTTTGGAAAGAGATCGTGAATGTGTTGTGTGAGCTTGGCGATAACTTCAGTGTCAGTTTCAGACTAAAACAAAACCGCAAAGTGAAAGTGGAATACGAAAAGTGGGTGACATGAGGTGCATTTGTTCCCGGCACACAGGTCATAGCTGAGATCGCCGTAATGGAAAGCGCGCGGTTGCGTCGCGGTTGGCTTGTCTAATCGATATAGTTAGGAAAAGAGTGAGGTGAGTGAGCTAAACTATCCCTACCTCAAATTTGTGTCCTTTTCTCTTCAAGTATTCTTTAATCTCTCTATAGTTAGTTATGATACCATTGTGAACGACCATGAATTCTAAATTAAAGAACTGATCAATAATAGACAGTAATATTTATAGGTAAGGGGAGGGGACGGGTACGTGACAAGAGAGCCGCGATTCGCCGCACTGATGAGCGTCGCGTGCGACGTCGCGCTTGTAAATGACGGTGGTTTCAGATGGCGACAACAGGCAATGTAGAACAGAAACTAGCCATAAATGTCCTTACTTTCGTAGCTGACGAAAAATCCGGTGCTCCGATCGACAAGCTAACACGAGTTAAGAAAACGCTGCGCCCATCGAAGCGCGCGGCGGAGCGGTAAATCAGCGATCTCATTGCCCGCCCCCGAGAGCGACAACTTCCAGGATGTGCTGCTGAGATTACTCTACAAGGAGGCACGAACCGTTTTGTCGTTACTTCTCTGTGGATGGCTGTTCACGTCTTTTGGCGATCCATGTGTGGCCCAACGAGTATGTGCAATACCGCAATGGATACTGTACTTCATGTTCATATCCAGTGTTTTCGACGATTCTGAAAAAAAGATTCTTCGGATATGTCCGCAGAGTTTCGTTGAGAGGGGGAAAAGGGTATATAGTACAATGAAACAGGAAAAAAATCAATCACGAAAAGTCAACACCCGCGAAAAATTTCTCCCCAAGCTCCCCAACGCATCAAATTTCTCTCAAACGCTCATGGGACCCCCTTCTTTCCCAACGACCAAATACGACCCCCCCCCCCCTCCCCAGCGGTAAAGTACGACCCTTGTGTATTAGAACACACGATGCCTGTACCCTTATTGTGATCGCGACGTAGTAAATGTTCAAATCCGATCTGTTGGAAAAAATCGCAGCGCCAAATTGGCGCCTAGTAGCATCCAGTACAGCCTATGCTTTTGGAGGGGGTATATTTATGACAGGGCACATCATTGGTTGGGCATTTTGGTCGAGTCCGTACGACCCCCCCCTTTCAGGGGGTTGGTACGACCCCTCTGATTCCCTCCACATCGAGCTGTCGAGCGGGGTATATAACACATGTGGGACGGGAGAAACCGCAAGAAGATACCCCCTCTCTACCATTTCTTGGATCTTCCCTAGATCTTCCCTCTTCCTACCACTTTTTCCTACTTTTACCAAAAATTTTGCTGTCGAGGAGTGGGGGAAGCGGGTACACAGTACGTATGAAACAGGAAAAAACTACAGAAAGTCAGCAACCTCTCTCATCAGAAGGAAATAGGACCCCTCTCCTATCAATAATGACCAAATACGACCTGCCCCCCCCCCCCTGTTGTGGAATCCCCAACAACGATGTGCCCTGATCTATGATCATGGCGCCCAGTAAACTCTACAGGCAGATTTATAAAACTTGAAACATCAATTTCATAGGACATCACTCAAGTCTGTTCTGTCTCGCCGCATGACCGAGCACGAGTGTCATGCCGGACGCATAGCAAAAGGCCTCGGTTACATGTACAGAGTAGACGAAGCAGGCTTCGGTCCAGAATGTGCCAACAAGGGGTATTTCATAAGGTGTAGGACATGCTTCACATACGGACTTCTTTTCTAGGCGCAGTTTGACAACGGGGGTGGGGGAGGGCATTTTGCACTTTTGCTACTTCCCATCGACGTGTCGACCTATCTAGACAGCCTTGACAGGTTTTAACATGATGGCTTGACGACCTTGTTCCAGCTTCACAAGAGTTCACAGGTTTCGCCAGAGTGAGACATGTAAACCGGAACTAAGGAAGCAATGATAGTACAAAATGCCCCCCCGTCGTTAAACTGCGCCTTTTCTATTTTATTATTCTGTTTCCAACAGGTACTTCCATGAAGTTGTCACTGACCTTTGATGGAATCTGCCAGAACGGAGACCTTTCCAGCTTTTCTCAATAACACAATCTGTTCGTGAGGAGCGCATGGCTCGTTACCACCGTCGATTGCGATACCTGCAAATTATCGGTATTATTTGAGAAAGGGATCATTAACGAATCTGACTTACCGGCGGAATCATATCCTCGATATTCCAT
>MU914661.1:0-19284 GCA_036418165.1 Cooperia oncophora
TGGCACGATGGCCTAGGGCGGGCGGTACTGCCAACGTCACTGGTGGGAGGGTTACGAGAGGGCGCAACACCCTTCTCAGCCTTTCCACCAATGACGTTGGCTGTAACCGCCAGCCGTGTCACTGCCTTTAGGTAACATCTCACATCTTCCACACAGGGCATGTCCTGGCGTTGAGGAGAATTTTGCTGAAGAAGACCTGTCCTCCCCTCTCCCAAATCTTCTCCTCCGAGACGACCCCTCTTCCACAACTGACCCATGACTTTACCGATCGTTTCCGAAAATTTGCGATCGAGCGAGACGGGGAGGAGGAGGTGGAGGAGTGCGGGCAACCGCTCCGATAAGCTACCAAAAAGGTATTTCTGCAGCACCGTCGACTAGAGGTACGATTAGAGGTGATCCTTTCTAACGATCTGGCGTGTGACGGGGCGTGGACTGAAGTTCTGCCAAGGCGGCCTTTTCCACCAATGATGAAATCTCTCAGTCCGCAATAATTGGAGCGAAATGCTGTTCTCGCTTCTTGAGCCAAGTACGACCTCCGTAGAGGATACCCAACGTACGGCGTACCCTGCTTCCATAGCGACATCGGACATACAGACCCCGCGACTGCGCGGGACTAAGGCTTATTGCAAGGAGAAGAGGAAAGAAGTAGCAACATCTGACTGGAGGAACTAGAAGATGCTCCAGCTCGAGAACTTGGCTATCCAAAAAATAGTCAACTTTCTTTTTCTGAAAAGCCTAGCCAACAACGGTTTATGGTCCCAGAGCCGGCAGTGACCGGTGTCTCAGCGTCGCATTTTGGTGGACCCTGTCGGGGTCATTCAGTCTTTCTGAGCTTAGGTGTCTGAGACCAAGATCAGATGAGGAGGGGGGCACGTTACTGGCACAGGAAATACGGGCCGGAGTGTAGGTGTCGTCGCGCACGTGCTGTGGCATAGTTTCCGACGCTTGCCCCAGCTCGAATTTCCTGGACCGCATTCTAAAAATGTAGAGACCCTCCAAAGCCTTCGATAGTTTAGCCACAGTGTAGACCAGATACGCTTTTAAACGCTTCAATTCGGATATCAAACTGAATTTCGGCACCCTGAAAAAATTTCACGATACCGATCAATTTGTTCTTTTTTTTCGTCTACTGAGAGAGTACGAGAAACGTCTTCATTCGCCTTGCTTTCTCTCAGAACTAAACCCCCTAACCTTAGACTTACAGAACCGAGCTTAGGCTTGATTACGGCTCCGATCGAAGACTGCGTGCACGACCACAGGGCAAGGCGTCGAAAATCGAATTAACTGAACATGCGATGCAGCTTAGCCGTAATTATCGGACCAGAGACGGCTAGATTTCACTGGACGCTCAGAAAATAGCCGCAAGACCATCGGCTTCTTCTTGAGGGAGTGGCATAGAAAGCTCGCTCTTCCAATACAACTGAGAGTTACGAAGGCAATCCTTGGAGCGAACGAGTAGGCTACCCTCATTAAAGACCCAGTCCACGCTGATCGTGGGGGCGGAGAGGGTCAACCATAGATCTTGCTAATTGGTGCCTCTCTCCTCTGAGATGCTCAGGAGGAGAGAGGGGGATGAAAGAGTCCCCCTCGAAATCAATACAATAAGTTCCCTTTCTAAGTAAAGTCCCGAACAAAGGTCATGATTAGATCATAATTTTTTTATATACGATATCATTTTAAAGGATAAAGCCTTCTCTTCGATCACTCCTTTTTTGGATGCAGCACGCACTCACAATTGTTCGCTGCGGAAGTGCGATGTGTCAGGCCGGGGGGGGCTGGGTTTAGTGCTGCGCCATTCCGTTCTTCACCAGTTACGGAGGCTGGCTGATGGAAGACATAGTTGGTGGAAATGAGTTGTGCTACGCCAAGTCTTCACTCTACCAGGCGAATCGGGGGTAATTTGGCCGACTTCTGGGGGTAGAAGGCTTACTTGGCCTGGGTGGTAGCCGATCCAGAGTTTGATCTCCTGACCGCGCGCGTGATGAGCTAACCATTTGCCATTAGACTACTTCTGCTCATGCCTAAGATTAAGTAAACCAGAAAGGGAGCTGTTCGGCTCCGGGAACGGTACTTTATCTGGTTCCTTTTGCTAGTTCATATTTAAAGTGACAAGTCAAATTTTGTTGGGTCCTGTGAACTCTTGTGAAGCTTCGAAATAGTACAAGTAAGCCACTTCGGTTACAAGACTTTACAGGTTTCAATACCGATTCTTGCCCCCACCAACCCGGATTGCGCCCAAAAGTGTCTTTTTTCAGGATCGGTCCTGCCCTACCAATATCATGTTCGAGTGCTGGAATTCTTCATCATCCTAGCTTTTGCTCCAATTGAAGCTGTGCGACTTTCTTGGGGTAGGTCCATCAGCTACCGTCAGTACATACCTCTTCCAAGGCTATTAATGTTTGGTTGTTTCAAGGAATTCGTGGGAATCTGACGGAAACACCGGCTTTCCTGGCATTTTCGTTGCTGCTCAGCGTGCCGACGCTTTTAATTCTTGTCTATTTGGCAATTTTCCAGAATTACGGTAGGTTAAATGAAATGTCTTCTGTGGGCTGTTGTTGTGTATGTGAGCGATGCATACCATCGATTGAATTCCAAGAAGTTGATACTTAGAAGAGTGTTGTACGAATCAAACCAGTTTCCACAGCGTTTTTCAGATAGGCTGTACCCTTCAATTGATAGTCTTCGGGCGGAAAAATGAACTTTTAGGCTGATCTTATTTGATGATGCCAGGGGGACCGTCGTATTTTAGAACAATCGGATCAAATCCTGCCTGTGATGCGCCATACCTTCACTTCCGTACTGCGGAATCTTGATCAAGATTTGAGGGATTGCAAGCGCTGGGGTGTTCAGTTGCGCCTCCTGGCCTAATGCCTTGGCCCATCTCAAAATCGTGGCATCTTTCGGTCCGGAGCTATCAAATTAATTCTCTCTCATAAAGCCGATTCATGTATCAAGCTCTAGTGTTCATCCTTCCGAAAATATTTCCAACCAGCTATCGATTCGGAGAAACCTCGCGGAAACGGGTAGGCAATAGCCGTCGTAGGAATCTCCAGGCCATATGTATTGTACGCCACGCTATCTTTTGCTTCCATTATGCGGATTTCGGGACGATGTCTCGGCTTGAGGGCAGGAATTGCGGGGAGGGCGGGCATTTTGCACCCTGCTGGATTCTTTTGCTACGCCTTTTACAGGAATTCAGGAATTTACGGGTCTCCATGGGAGGCATCGGCAGTGATCGATGAGAACCAGCGAAATCAGGGTCCTTGGTTGGAGATTTTGGTCGAGTCCGTGCGACCCCTCCCCTTTTTTAGCAGCCTTTAGTACGACCCTGCGTTCCCTCGGACGGCGCGGCAGGGGTGACAGGGTATCTAGTGTAGTACAATGAAGAAGGAAAATCACAAACTCCTTTAGAACGTCAGAAGGGAAATGCGATCCTCCCCTCACAAACAACGAACCAATACGACCTCCCCCCTCTTACAACGTCCGTGAATCAAGAAAAATCAACTATCAAATTAAATTTTAATCAACCCAAATACCCTCTCCTAGCGAAACAAATCACCGACCTCCACACTGTTGGGAAATCCCCAAGCAACGAGTGGCCCTGAAGCGAAGAATCCACGCTAAGCGAACTGGCCTACAAATCCTATAGCGCCTAAAATTCTTGTTCGAAGAGCTTTAAAGATGAGACGTGCTCTGATCCGTTTGAATTTCCAGTTGCTCTTAATCGAAGCAATTATTCGTCGCATAAGTGAGAGTACTGACAATCATGAAACGCTGACAAGCGACTTGCCGTGCTGTGCCGACATGTATTCAACGTGGCGTGTTATTTATTATTTATTTATTTTATTTATCTATTTATTTATGTTACTATCAGAAATAAACCCGAAATTGCGCCACATGAGATTGTATTGTATAACAGATTGTAAACGGCACAGTTAAGAGGAAAGAGGTGTTGGGAAGAATAACAGTAGCCAAACAAAAGCACTCACGGCGCTGCAGGGCCGAAAACTCCCCTAGGTTAAAGGAGCCTTGTCTAGGCGCAGCCCACCTTAACCGTTGTTATTCCTTATAAAGAAGGTCTCCTCCCGTTAATGCCACTTGTTCGTTGGCGGAAACGAAAAGCAAAAAAAATAACAATATCGCAGTCACAGACCTTGCCAACACTTATATGTGCCTTGGATTATTTAGAATTATGATGATGCGGTTGCGATGGGATGATATTTTCAGGTGATATTCTCTAGGTGTACTCACTCGTATAATAAGCCAGAAGTTGTTTTTGTTGTCTGTGCGTCGCTCGACCGCCTGAAATTGGGGTTTCGTGGAAATTCACTTTCAAGGGAACTGATTGTGCTTGGGATAAACGCGGCATGGGCCAGCATTTGCAGAGCACACACAAGTCACCTAAGCTCCGCCCACAATGGGCGGGGCTTTCGCCAAACTGGACAAAGCCGAGGATAAAAATCTTTCGATAAACCCATACGGAGCACACGAAAACGAGGGATTCATGAGTGAACTGAGCAACAGGTAGAGTTACGACAAATTTGAGAGGGAGAACACCGTATATACTACGAATGAAACGGTAAGTTCGGTAATTTTTGAAAATTTTTTTTCGACGAAAACTGGACACAGGAAAAACGCTGGAGCAATACCAACTTCACACGCGGAAGGAGGATCGCCCGTCTCGTCCGCGCGCTTGTACCTTAGTTCTTCCTAACAGGCACATTCCTAACGCTTGACGGTCCGCGGGGGGACAGGTCAAAACTTTTTTCCTACTTCTTAAATGGCAAAAAGGAAGAAGACGACTGTCACTGAAGAAAGGTAGTGATTGAGCGCTGTGCCCATATTATTAGCACCGATTGTGCTTTTGAATATTTCTTACGATCTTGGGAATTCAAAAACAGGTAAGCAATCTGATCATAAGTATTGGAAAAACTGACCGTCTATGCGTACGAAATGTCAAAAGCGCTTTGCATGGTGATGTGGGGACTTTTAAAATCTCCAAATTCTGGGACATTTCAATGTCTTTTTGGATCATTGGGTTGGTCCTTGCGACTGAGCTTGATGCCAGGGCACATCGTGTTGGAATCCAATAGGGAGGGGGGGTCGTGTTTGGGTTCCGCAGGAGGGGAGGGTTATTGGCAGGGAAAAATTATTTTTAATATTAGGTTGTCCGGAAAGGAATTGCGCGTTCTGGAGCTCAAAAAATTTTTTTTATAAAAACCACGAAATGACAAATAAAATTCAAAAGACTAAATCCTCCATTAAGTAATCACATTGACTTGTTGTCAACATTTATGCAAAAAAATGGATTCCTCTTCTGAAGAACTCGACCGGCTGCGACTCAAAGAAGTTGGACACCCAGAGTTGGACCTTTTTCGCGGTTTGTGAATTTTCTCTCGGCCAGGGAGTTCTGCATCGACCGGAACAGATGGTAATCGATGGTGCCAGGTCTGATCTGTGTGGCGGATGAGCAGACTTTTCCAAGGGGCCCAATTCCTCAATTTTTTTCTAGAAGTGATTTTTTCGCCAACATGTGGCAAGGAGCTGTTGGGTCGTGTGGATAAAATTTTGTCCGACACAACGTCGGTTTCGACCAACTTTGTGAAGGACAGCAGTGCTGGATCACATTGGCGGTTCAGGTTAGGGTGTTTGCAGATGTCCGCCGTAACCGTCTGACCCGATTCCGGAACTTCAAAGTACATCAAACCTTTGCTATTCCACCAAACACGGAACATCACCTTTTATTGCCGCCGTTATATCAGGTTTCGCGAGTCCGTTTTGGGGGTCATGAGTCGTTAAAGGGCCTGTTCTTGTGGTGCGGTTGCGTTATCGAAGCAGACCTTTTTCTCATTTGATGTAATAATAGAGTCGAAAAAACCGCTGTTCTTGGAGCGACGAAGAAGAATTCCGGCCATTGCCACTCGTGTTGCCTTGTTTGCGTCGCTCAGCTGGTGCGGCACCCGCTCTTCCCAACTTTTTTTCCCCAAAAAAAAGCAAAAGTCATGGACAAAAATCTGTAATCAAACGGCACAATAAAAATCTCTTTCTAATAGACAAAACTGTCTCCAAAAATCTTCTATAGTAGGAGAGAAAAAATGGACAAGTTCAAAAAATTCAACGCGCATTCCTTTCCGGACAACCTAATAGTTAATTTTCCTTCCCCCCCTTCGACCTGCTCCGATTTTCGATGGGGAGGGAACAGAGGCCGAGTTGGGGAGCGGGTAGTTACAACTCCAAAAAGGGGGGAAGGGGGTTGTAAACAAGGCTCACTTTGACTAAAATCCCCAATCAATGATGTGCCCTGGCTGACTGCCGCACATACAGCTTTTATTCTCACTGGCGTGTAATGACAGCTGGTACGCGTGTGGTCCGGGGTCATATCTTGAGTGGATCCTCGGCCTACCCTCAAGGAACGGTAAAGTGTTTCTAGATTCGTCTGTTGTGAATGCAAATACGTGTTGACATTAGCTAGGCGTTCACGAGTATATTGTATGAGTCATATCGATAAAGAATCGCCACTATAATTCTGAATGGGGAGTGGCAGCATTAAAAAGGCCATTCTTCAACGCCGAAAAGCTCATCCATTTTATCCTCCACATCAACCGCTTTATCCGTATCCTTCGAAGAAAGCCCCGCTTCCGTCTAGTAAGATGAGATCCTGGTGAGCGAGATTCCCACTTCATCTTGAGTCGTATAGTTGCAGCTGGGGCCCATGCGATCGCTTTCAGCAAAAACGGCAAGAAGAGCTAGACGTCGGCATCCGGCTCCATAGCCCACACTGACTTGCCTCTGCAAAAAAACTTAAAAGTATCGCACAATTCCGAAACGGGGTTTTCTATTTTTTCGAGTCACAACTAAGCAGTTCATTGGGTGGAACACCCACTGTTTCGAGGGAACGGGGCGGGGATAGTGAAGAGTCAAAGAGTCAATGATGATAATATAGAGCACCTCCTGGATTGAGTTGGTCGATTACTGTTTTTGTGATATTGTCTTGCAAAATGTCTAATTTCTTTAATTTAATTTAATTCAATTTCTTTTTATTTCCTCAAACCAATATTTCACTAAATGCAAAAGTCTAATTACAAATAAATTCTGAAAAAGTGTTTTGCTGCTTATATGGCAATTTCAGAGCTGTTTTCGAACTGTGATTCTTTTTCAGGGGTAGCAGTTAGCAGCACTAAAGTTGAAGAAGAACGCAGGACGGGACTGTACAGAGTAATTTTGTAGATGGATTGTATACTATCTGTTTCCTTGTTTGTAACATTCGTTTCTGAGGGCAGAGTCCACGCTGGTCGTACTGTCGGACACCCAGCCATTGCTGTTTCCTCAGTGATGCACCCCTCATTTGCAAGTGGTGAAGAGGAGGGGCGCTCCAAATGAGAACATTGAGTAGTAGGAGTGACTCCGCCTACACGACCAGTGTGGATTGTTTTTGAGCCTTATGTGAACTAGTTGCTCCTATAAATTAAAAGTGTCGTTTTTTTGTTACTCGAAATATCGCACTAAGGAGTGGAAGGATTTGTCCGTGATTATACACTGTTTTGCGCAGAAATTCCTTGATCGCTTATACGATAAGTCTTCTTAGCTTCCTTGAAGTTTCTCTTTTCATTATATTTAAGTGCTCGAACTGGATGTCAGGTTGACGAATTTGAGTGCTTTCGAGAGCTTCTTTTTCCTCTAATTGACAAAAGCTAGACCCCCAAAACATCAAATGCCCCTCTAAGTTTTTGCCAAGTTATATGGGTCAAAAGCTATGTCATTATGGATAGCTTATAATGTTTAGAGTGATTCAAAGATTTTTAACCATTGATCTCCACAGCTAAGGTCACCGCGAACCCTAAATGCCCTATCGAGGTCTAACTGGAGCTTACCTGAAGTTGCCTATTTACCTTGAGATCATCCAAAGATTGACTTTGAAAGACAGATAGTTAGAAGTCAGAAATTGGTTCTTTACGCAATAACAAGCGTCAACTCACATGACGTTAGGCGGCTTGAAAGTTGTGGAGTGGGTTCTGATAGGCAGTGCGCTCCCAGAGGCGGGCCTCACACGCGATGCACATTTACAAGATCCGAGCTCTCATCTCTTTATCACTTGAACCAACTTCAAGCTATCATAAAAAGCATGTTTCCTTGATCGCATATCTTACAAGTTTCGAGCTTCTCCTGGTGTTCGAAAACTGACTTTTGTGTCTACCCGACACTCCATTCTTATAGAGCGAAAAATTGTCTATCAATCAGCGTAGAACGTCTTGGGAACCATGTCATTTTCCATATAAAAACTAGTGCGAAGAAAAAATGCCCTCACCTATGGGCTAACCCAATATATGTATCTTGTAGTGATTGAGTGCAGAGTAGTGCTCTACGGGAGACGGGCAAGAGAATCGTAATTGCCGCTTCGTCGCGCGCGGCAATGGCGCGACGTTCCCTCAATTTGCACTACCCTTTCGATTGGAGCATCGGATTTCATGTAGACAAGGACATGGTAGACACTTATGTCTATTTTTGGTCATACATTGTCTATTCTCGACCAATACCACCTAAATCGTCGTCATTAGCGGGCGCGACGTCGCACGCGACGCCACTGGCGCGGCGAATTACGATTCTCTTGCCACATACCCATGCTATCAGCATGTGGCTCGAAATGTTGAGCAGTTGGTGAAGGGGTTCGAGATCACTGCACTCTCGCCAAGATATCATTGGTGGAGGACCCGTCAATGAGGCGTGCAAAATCGGTCCAAGAGCAACGTCCACACAATCAGCGCATTTGCCGCTTTTTAAATTCAGAAGGAAAAAAACCGAACAAATAGATAAATGAGATGCACAAAAGTGCGATTTTCTATTTCCCACTTGTGGATGTACGAAAAAGAAGAAGTAGGCGTTGGGATGACTTCTTGCTCCTCGATCGTCGCAGCATCAGCGGTTTTTTCTCTATCATTTTTATTATCCTTAATCCATTCAATCGGCGTAGTAGTTTTGAAGGGAACTTCCGAACCACTCCTGTTGCAACATCGGGATCAATTCATCCGAATAGAATTGCCGAACCCGAAAATGGCTCACTTACCGCTTAGCAACTTCCCTTCTTCAGGCTCACGTAGAGTTCTTATCTCCATTACGGTAAGCCTTGTTTTGCACAAGAGTACCTCGAAAGGTTCCTCTAGGTTATAAGCGCCCCCTTATCTTATCACACTAGATCGCGATGCTCTGCAATGTCAACATGTCCATTAAAAGCCAAAGGAGGCGAGGCTGTCGTGGGAAGCGAAGCTTTCAAAGTTTAAGGTCTACGAAAGTGAATCCTGAGAAGCCCCTGAGCGCAAGGTTGGCACTTGTCGCCTCATCCATTGCTCGATTACCCCATGGGTAAATTCTATCCCCTGTACGTGGTAGTTCGGTTTGTCTGCAATCTGAAGACTCTACTTCTTGGGACTCCACAGTGAGTAATGAGGGAGCTGCGGTCCTCATAAGCTTTGGAAAGGGCTTCCGTAGAAGGTGCCGCACCCGTCTGCGACCGTCTTACTGAGGGCATCTTTCAACGGTAACGGTTCCGTGCACTCTTCTCTCCACCCGTACCGTAGTCATCCCCGCTGTATGCCCTCTGCAGAGCTAAAAGCCCGGATTTCATTGTCTTACAGTGCGCCAGCGGGTTTAACGACACCTTTGCCGGCGACACCAGCGCGATTCCTCTGCGCGTCACCAATCATTCCGCGAGTGTATGCGAAAAAGGAAGCCGGCAATAAGCAAAGCACGATCGAGACCGTGCACTAACGATGCACTAGTGTCGTGTGCGAGATATCCACAAGTCCCCTAGATAAAACCGCCCACTCTCGTGTGTAACTACCCAACCAGCAGTAATCGCACGTAACGCGACCGCTCCAGGTTTAGGATACAAACGAGTCTGCATGATCTGCGAAAGCGATCAGTGCCTCCGCGAAGTGCCCCTCTCAAGAAGAGAGAGCGCGCCTGCGAAAGCGGCAGTCGCAACCCGATGTCACGCGCCCGGACGAACACGGACTCGCCATAGAGCCCGTCCACTCTGCGTAGAAGAGTATCGCCACGGCAATGGCGAATATCGCCAGGCCTCGTGCGGAAGCAGATCAGTCTACGCTGTTTATCGCATCGAGTCTACAAAGCACACTAATACGAGCGTGGCCGTGCGTGTTTAATGTTGTGACGGCTGACACAAGCATTGCAAGTCACTCGAATGCCAAATTCATGGGGGTTCAGCGATGTGCGCCCAGGTAGCCTGTCCGAATACCTGCGAGCGAGTGAGAGGCAACCTAGGAGAATGGAACGAACTCGAGCTGTCTAAGACTGCACGCATACGATCCCAAAAACCTGAATCCAACGTTGAATCGGGCCCTCTGATCTCTGGCACTGCGAGGACATATGCCCTCTACACGATCCGAGAGCGAAGGTGATTCGTCAGTCAAATGATCACTTACCATGTTGAACGTGCAGTCGAGGAGCAAAATCAGTTGGGATGATGCGCCTGGAAAACAGCACCCTCTCACCTCTCAATCGGTAATCGAAATGCTTGGCTCAGCGCTATAATATCGACTAGTCTCCGGATGCGAGCGGCCCCTGTGATGAACTCCCGACGAACAAAGGCTCGAATGCGGCGTCCCACGCCGTCCAAAAATCTCTGTGCAGAGAGAGACGAGTAAAGCGTCGTACCGCGGAGGCGCTTGCCTTCCCTGGCCATGGTCCACATTTATTTACTTTTTATTTTGCTAGTGTTTGTATAGACGGTTCCTCCATCTAATTATCTTGCTTTGAATGAGAAAGAATCAGTGGTAGAGAAGTATGGTTCCCATTTTTAATTGTAATTCAAATTCCCAAAAAAATCATAAGTCAAAGATTCAATGTAGCCGTTCGTTACTTTGATGTTAAGGATTTCAGAGGAGGGGGGGGGCTGTGTTCAAACCACTGGGGGCTCGCCGACCTTGTTTAATGAGAAGATTCCACGTTATTATAAGGGAGGTGGTATGGTGATTTTGGGAAAGAGCTTCTAGGAAGACATCATGAAGTTTTTGCGAGGTTTCCACCACTGTTTGTTTTCTAGTTGTACCGACCACGGTTGATAGCAAATGCTGCCCCGGTGAGCTCATTCCACGCCCCCTGACTCCGCCCGCCCAGATTGCAACGATATCAACTATAAACTTAATGTCGGGTGTAGAATTCTTCTTCCTAAACGAGATGGAAGTTGGAAAAGATGGCGGTGGGAAGGGAAGCATATGCTGTTGGAATATGACCAATACTGAAAGGAAAAGGGCCCCCAAAAAAACGAGAATCGGAGAATCCCCGAGCACACTTCGTACTTCTCCAGAAATCTCTATGTGGTTCACCCTGATAACAAGTGAAGATAAGCCGTGCGAAGTGAAGGTTCGTGGGCAGATTTCCAACGGGCCGTATTTTCGTCGATGGGAGAAGGAGGCAGGGGTCGTGAGAGTATTTGCACCCTAACGGAAACTACTGTATTACCTTTATCATGTTTTTGATTGGTTGATGGATGTTGATTTCAAGGGCTTGTTTCTGACGATCATCTCCATCCCCAGCTCTACGCTTCTTTGGGTAAAAACTGAAATCGTTTTGAAAAATGGGTAAATTGGGTAGGAAGATGGTGCTCTGCAGTTAAAGCATGATGGTGCGGTGCTGGGGCAGTGGTTGACATTGCCATTTCACCCATTTCGATGTTATTGATGCCTACAGCTTTCCCATCTGCCCTGGCCCGATCGACGCTGGATTATCGGGAAAATATGGGCGTGAAGGTCGGGGGGGGTCGCTTCCTACCAAAAGTTTCCAAAAAAGCGATGCGTTGTTTCCTTGTTTGCGGTTCAGGCCTCGTGCAGTCGACCTGCGTGTATCATAAAATGTAGGCGCTGTAAACTTCAGTGGGGCACGAATCGGTACTCAGTCGAATGCCACTATACCAGTGATTCTGTAACGAAAGTGGCTATTTGTACGCATTTGGCCCACTCACAAAGCACGGCACATCATTGAACGACCCTCCCCCTTTTTTTTTCAAGGGATTGCTACAACTCCCGTGGTTCATCAAGCTGTCGAGGGAGCGGGGGAGGGGGGTACATAGTGCACATAAAACAGGAAAACCTTCTTCAGAAGGTCAGGAAGATGAGAAGGGAAATACGACCCCCTCCCAACAACGGACAAATACGATCTCCCTTTATAACATCCGTGAAACAAGAAAAGTTCTCTATCTAAATAAATTTTTCTCAGCCGAGTACGACCCCCCGCCCTCTCTCAGCGACCAAATACGACCCCCTGTTGAGGAACCCCAACGATGTGTTCTGTGTACAAGACCTCACAGATTATAAACATTATTAGAAAAAGGGACTAGCGGAATAGCAGAATGTCCTTTCCATGCCGACCATCGCCGAAATATTACTCAGATTAGAGCAACATGTCCTTTTACTGTCCACCTTTCCCCATTTCGAGTAGCGCGTCTAATTTCAAAATCTTTTGTTATGTACCCCCCCCCCTTCGCCGAACAGGCACACGTGTTGCTGCTATTGGAAATAGAAAGTAATGATGAACCGGTTCTGGGTTGGTGGAGCGCTGTAAAAGTGTGCGGAAGGGGTGAAAGGGTTGGGGTTGACAATGGCGAATCGATCCAAGTTTCTTACCGCAACTCTCGGACTTGTAGTTTTTTCCCGACTCTGACGCATTTCAATGTTTCCATGGGAACTTCTTTGAACTAAGGAAAACCGCTGAAAAGACTTTAAGTGTTCTAATGATGTGTGATTTGCTTTTTCCCCCATAGCGGCCCGCATTCATCGAAACTTTCCCAAGTGTTTCAATGAATGGCGGAGGGTTGTTGAAGTTGGACGAAAATTCGATAACATAAATGCCCTTTATTATGAATGCGACTCAAGTACATGCTCAAGTGGGCCATTTGAATCATACTAAAGAGCTTCTGAACTTAAGAATTCCCTTCTTGGATGAAAATTTCCCCACTCGCAAATCGTCCGCCTACCCGGATGGCCGCATTCGGGTCTCCAAGTTTTTCCAACACCTCATCGCAATTCTCATCACGATTGCCGCCCGAGAAATGCATGAGCAGAATCGAGATTCCGTTTCATTGTCTAGTCAGTCCAAACTCGTTCTGCCTTTCCTTATTTGGAGAAAAAAAGCAATACATTTTTTTCTGTTTCTTTCTTCCCATCTTTGTGAGGTAATAACTCATAATGCCACCACTCGGGATTCATTTCGCTGTCAGGGCACTTAAGTTGGGGGCTCTATATGGGCGCTGGAGGGAGGGGGTCGTAGTTGCCTTCCAGAAAAATGTTTTGTACCCAGAGTTTTCTCGATTTTCCCATTCTTCTCAGTTGTAGACTTTTCTAGGTTTTTACCAGTCCATTTGCCCTCCCAACCAGCTCTACGACAGATTTCTGACAAAAAATGGTGGAATTCTTAAAAAAAACTGGAAAATGGCAGAGAATTTAGGAAAGTTTAGGAAGATGGTAGGTGAGATGGGAGATGGAGCAGGGGGTAAAACCAGGTGAAAGTTTTATACTGCAAAATTTTTCCAGAGCTGCCCAGCGCCGGGGCGTGCCCTGCTTGCTGTTCTCTTTCTATAAGGCTGATGATGAAAAAGAAATTTATCAAAAAAAAAAGAAAGAAAAGAAGAATTTCTATTCTTAACTATAGTAAAATAGCTGCTGTCCAAAGAATGCTGAGCCTCGAGCAAAAGTTTTGGCTCCAGCCATGACTCGAACCTGCAGCACATGCTCACCGGGGCCACCTCTTACCCTGTCAGCTCGATGACTTTTAGGCGCTGTTCGGCTTGGAGGGGCTTTGCCTTCCCTGAGGATTTTGTTTTGCGCTTTCTATAGTTTCTTTTTCAATAAATGTTTTTTAACAGGTTTCAGGTTTGTCAGACCTAAGAACTCCTCTGAAGCTGCGAAATTTGTCGAGTGAGCCCTTTTGGCACGCTGCAGAGTGGCCTGTAGATGTTCAGGCAAGTACCATCTGGTGCCCCCACTAAGCCGTAGTGGGCCGGCTTAATGCAATATAGTTGAGAGACGACTGAGGCGGGGGTACGAGTACCATCCGGGGCATAAATACCAGTTGAAAAAAGTTCCAAAAACTTAGAAAAATATTAGTTTTTCACCAATCATTGAATGAATTAATGTTCTCATATGTTCACTTCCGTTGTTTGCCACCCTCCTCCAAGAAATTTGGATTTCTTTGCCTAAAAAGGGATCGTTAAACGTGGGACCCCCATTGTGCAGAATGACGGAAAACGACTCCTTCTCTAGGCGACAAACTAGGACGAGCTCCTTTTTCAAACCTTCAAATCTTTCAATTTCAACCCCCAAATATGCGCTGCCTACTAAAAATTCCGCTGTCGAGGGCGAGGTGAACACTTCCGATCAACAATCAAAGAGAGGAACACGCAGTGGGTCCAAACGGGAAAACTCACAACCCAAACACTCTCAACGCCGCCAATTACGATTCCCAGGTGAGATTCATACAAATGATGCTCGCCGGTTGGACCCAAACCACATTTCTAGCCCAAGTCTCAACATCGGTCTCATCATCATCGAAGGCCATGCTCTTAGGGCATTGGAAAGGCTCAAAAGAGAGCTGTGACCGGGGTTAGCTCAGCATTTTGGGTTTACTTTTTGAATGAAAATTAGTCTCTACGCCACTGCTATGCGAGGGGCCTTGATGTCAGCCTCATGGTATGAATATTTTGTGACCATGTTGGTTACCCGGTTTCCCCGCTTTTGCGGGTACGGCAAAGCTAGAGCAGCTAATCGCCTAAATCTGGCTTTGAAGTGGGGAAAAGGCTCTGAGGAACAATAAGGAGGAAGACCCCCCACTCAGAGGCACACTTTCCCTTCACGGCAAGGGAAAGTCAGAAACCAGTTCCCATACATATTCACTTCGAGTGCAGAAAGTCGTCAAGGACTTATGAACCGGAATGTTCGCGGTAAACGCCGTTGAGTGGGTCATACCCATAGGCGCTGGATCAACGACCAAAACCGCAGGCAGCGCGGGACTCATAAATCCGGGAGGTCTATACTGGAGGTTCTATTTCTACATTGGTCTGTTTAACTATACTCATTGGGATTTATCGATGAACGAGAAGGTGTTCTTTTCTGTAAAAAAGAGCTTCCCTGTCCCTGAGGTACTGCTTGGCCTTGAGGACTGCAAAAACAGGGAAGGTGGGCGACTGAAGGAACTTTTCTCCCAGACGAGTATCTCTCCGAAAACCTAGGTCACAATGATTTGAGCTAGGGGAGAGACTAATTCCTGTTGACATAACTGGTTCTGGACATTTTCACCACTAGAATCCTAAAAGTACTCATACTCGGAAAAAATTCCAAGTTCCAAGAAGGTTGTTAGGGGTTCAGGAGTGACAAGTTAGGCAATATGTACTTGCCCTTCAATGCCCACTTGCGAAAGCTTCCCGATTTTCATGAAGACTTTCGCTGCACCTGGACTTCTGTCCCTGGGAGGGCACGCAATCACCAGTCTATGGAGGCGTCGTTCTCTGGAACTCGAAAACCAGCTATGGACGCCGGTCTGCAGCAGGTTGGCGGCACCAGGCAAAAAGTGAAGCCTGAGTGGCTTGAAAATTCGCACTTAGGGAGCATTTTGAACCCATCAAGCACGAATACCCGGACACTATCTTGGGCTTATAAAAACAGTTGATCGTCAACCGCCACTTATGTGCTGTATGCTCGGGCACCAAACACAGCCTGTGGGGGGGGGGGGGGGCGCTAGCGCTCGGCCGCACAGACCACCGGCGTGGTGTCAAACTGCGTTTCAGATTGATATGATCTTCATGTTCAGGTGTTCAAGTCAGCCCCAGGGAACGAAGCATTAGCTGAATTTATCTTACAGTTAGAAGAAAAATTCGATCAAAATTGGAACGTGTATTTAATAGTGTGGTGCAATCATAGGGTGAATAGTGCCAATAGTCCATCGCACCAAACAACCTATTTTAGGGTATTTTTGATGATTTCTAAAGCGGTAGGCCTAAAGCGCATGTACCACCATCTGGGACAACTGGTGATTAAGCTCTGCGTAAAATCTTTATCAGTTCTTTCTTTGTGCGAACCAGACATTTAGAACGGCGTGACTCGTGATGAGCACTCCGTGAACGTGGCAGAACGTTATCGTAAAGCGAACATCAACATCTGCGGAATGACAACTTTGTCAGTACCCCATCTGATCAGAATCATCCGTATAATAGAGAACTCATGTCGGTTTGATGGCCCTGCATTGGCGCCGATTGTGCAAGTAGAATTGCAACGGGCGTATACGTCATCGCACTATGCCCTAATTTTTTTCCCTGTCGTTTGAGAAGAATTGGGCTTGATGGGGTCCCATAAGTGCTTATGGTGCGGCAGGTTTTATATTTAGAGGCACATCCTCAATTAGATGCAAAGTTGCTCTTCCTTCACGCTCCGCGGCGGACAAGTACACTGCAGGAAATCCTTTGAGATGTCCGTAGGCGTGACTGCGTATTTCAGGGCAAAATGGCGTGGTTGTCTTTTGCAAGGGCACGCGCTCGTTGTTGGTCGCTGCAACGGGGGGCGGGGGATCGTATTTGGTTTGATTTGTCCTTGATTAGTTGAGTTGATTTTACGGACCTTGCTAAAAATAAAGGTTAGGCGTAGGTAGGTAACCGCTGCTCATTGTTGGAGGGTGTCGCGGATCGCGAGGATCGCTCCCGAGGGAAATCCCTCAGGGTGCGCCGGTGCTCACGTGTAACCGTCGCCATGACCAACTATGATCTATCCGTGATCGCTGACGATCGAAGTGGCGCGCCCTATAAAAGGGCATCGTCCGTGCCTCGCACGGGTTAGTTCATCACTGTCTACTACGATGGCGGGTATGACTGCACAAGCACTATTCCATATTCGGCGACGGACACGTGGGGCCTCGGCCCTTAGAACTGCTATTCAATATGAATCTATCAAATCCTTCCTTGGTCGACTAGCAGGCTACGAGCGGTGGCCCGACGTGAGTTGTGTTCTAACATGTTCTCTTACTTCCATTCAAGTTATTCCAAGGTGTTTATCATTAGAGTTACAACACCGCACATCATTAATCATTATGATACTTCAAAGAGTCATAGAATAGATTAGGTCCTTTCTTGTAGTTCTGGTAAGGGTGTAACCATTCCATTACTTCAAGATAATGTATCAACGAAGTGGATTGCGGGGAAAGTAGGGCTCTCTAGGTAGTTAGAAGTGTCATCAGGTTGCGATAGGATTCGTCGAGCCCCTGGGCCAGGTCGGACCGTGGACGGATCCTGGAGTTATGTACCTAGTTCACCGAGTCCTTCGGTTGACCCTTGTGGTGTGGCCCACAGGCGCCCACCGATTTCGCAACAGAACGGGGTCGTATTTAGCTCGTATTTGCTTTCTGGCCTCTCGTAGGAGTGGTGGGAGTTGGTGGTTGACTTTCGTCGATTTTTCCTTGGCTTCATTGCGTATTCTATATTTTTTACTTCCTCCAGCCTCCCTCACTCCCATTCTCTCACTTGCTCGATTCTGATGAGGCAGGGACTGAGGGGCCTGGATGGGGGGATGTGGGGTCGTACCTTTAACTCCTCTCAAAATAAAGGAACTCCTAAAACCAATTGATTGTACCCTGTTTTGGGGAGTATGTTTTTTCATTTTTGGCGCATCTATTTGGTTGTGGCGCTTTTTCTATGATACAAGACAATAATGGACTATGTTTTGTTTCATAGCTTCTCGATATTTACGCTGAAGTCAACCCATTTCTTGGCGATGTTCAATACGCTCACACGGCTAACTCTCTAATAGAGGAGCACTTTTGTATCATTGCTCGACTATATACGGTTGCACCACTTATTTTGCGCATCAGTAGTATTGGCTGACGTATAAGCACCCATTGGCAGTCGGTTTCTCTCATTTTCCGCTTCCACCGCGTTCAGTGGTTCCCTCGCTCTCATCGTCTTCTATCCTTTTTCCAGTCCCATAATCACAGAAAACGCGCGTCATGAGAATGGCAAGATTCTTCTAAGTGAGAAATCAACTGGAATTAAATGCAGCGACCATATCATCCACAACAAAATCACTGCCCGGTGATCTCATGCGATCATACCCTTTCCTTGTCCTCTGCTCGTTGAATGCGCTCGCTACGGGGTTCTATTTAGAGCATTGGTAACGATTCTTTCAGTTTTGTCTTCACCACTTGACATTGATTGGCATCTTTCATCCTTATCTGAAGCTCTGTACCCAGAATATCTGATCGCTAGATATTTCTTGAAAACAAAATAAGAGACTCACCTCTGGCCACGGCACAGCGGAGAAGGTCGTTATTTGCTGTGTATTCACAGTGAACTTGAAAAAAAGCGTTCTTTTGTGGGGCTTCGATTAGACAACACGAAAAAAGCCTGTTCTTTTGTGGGGTTTCGATGAGACAAAGAAATAAATGAGAAAGGCTTCCCCCGGCGCCATGCACTCCAAAGTCGTTTTACACACTTTACGTCGCCTACCACAAAAAGGCTGTCAAAAGACTTGACCCTAGGCAAGACAAGAACCTGCACTCAAGGTTACGGTGCAAAGACCATTGGCGGTCGTAGTGCTGTTATGTTTAGCACAGTAGCACACAGTAGAACATGGAGTATGGGTTCGAGTTTCACCTGGGGCACCATTCTTGCGGCAGCTTTCTACTGGCAAACTGCAGCGATAGTCAAGGGAAGGAATGACAGAGTAAATCCAGGATTATGTACACTATTTCTGGAGCCCCTACGCAACACTCGAGTAAGTAAGCCGATTTTCCGCCCAAACGGGAAAACCACAGAGATGAGTTTATTGTTCAACTTTTTCCCATTTTTCGTAGAGCCTCATCGACTTGAGGCCGGAAATGCCGAAAAAGGTCAAGTAGTTGGTGGACTGCAAGGTAAGTAGGCCACGTTAAGCCTCCCCCTCTTCAATCAAAACGTTGAGCCAGATGTCTAACCTCGAAAGGCACAAGAAGGGGAAGATATTCTGGGGCAAATTTTCTGCTGCAGCTGGAAAGGGCCACTCTGTAACGAAATGTGTCACTCCATGTCCGTATGCCTGCGCCCTCTCACCAGTGTAGCGAGCGTGTTTGACATAGGTTGTGGATATGTGCCAAGGCGTAATTTGCCGTGCGGGCGTAGTGAGCGAACTAAGGACGAGTTGTCCTGTCCGACCCTTCGAGTTTTAATGTTAAACAGACATTAAAGGCGGAGCCTACGATCACTTATAATTAGTTTAGCTCTTCGCTGGGGCAGTTAGTGTGGGCTGCAGCCGATAA
>MU914662.1:0-10468 GCA_036418165.1 Cooperia oncophora
GCAGGAGTGGTGAGACCAAAATTTCTTTAGCCTTCTCGAAAGCGTTCTTACACTCGTTTGTCCATTTGAACTGAGCGTTCTTCTTCAGAGTTGACCGGCTGCTCGTTGAACTTCTTCCGCAGGGGTTCTTCTGAGTCCTGATCGCCAGTGTTGAGACTTCGGACGAGAGTGCTTTATTTGCACACGAGTAGACAACTGACATCACACCGCACTGAGGGTCTTTTATAGACCTAATATGAACTATCACTGTTAACACAACCAATGTAAACAACCGCTCCATTTATCACTTGTATAGGGCAGTGAGCTCATTAGTATTGAGCGGTCTGCCACAACACTGAGACATCATATGAGGTCTCAGGATTTGATCCGATTCTTATATTCGTTCATACTTTGCGAATATGGAGGATATGCGCATGAAGGTATAATTATTGATCTGGGCAATCCGCGACTGCTCGAATAAGAAGTGTGTTCGTCACAGAATCAGATAGGATGAACCTGTTATTAAAATTAAGCGCATTAGAGATCTGGCAGTGCACAAATCTATTCTTATCTAGAAGTACATTCATACTAATGATTGTGTCACTCTGGTCGTGCGTAACTAGCAGTCTGTAACACAAGAAGCGACCAAAGTCCGGCAGATGAACGCACTCTGGTCTTTTGATATGCGTGTTACCGATTCGCAGGTTTTATACAATCCGCAGGGTATGAACAAGGTTTAAGGCACCATTGCTGTTTGTCCCACTGATTGAGGGAGAGGCCACGTACTTCATTTCAACGCGGTACGTCTGCGCTTTTGGTGGAATATTACCCTTTTTGGGGCAGTTATGATCATGCCTTTGAGTTGTCTAAATGAAAATATTACACGGATAACGGAGTTCTTACGCTAAGGTTGGAAGGTATACGAAAAGCAACCACGCGCGCCTCATATTTTCAGAATGTAGGTCGTTCTTTTCGGCTCTATGAAACTTGTCTCAACCTGTGTATCACTGTGCTTCCGTTGAATCATCGAGTTCCTCGAGCGGGCGCCAGTAACGTCTCCATTCGTCCCTGCAACGTGCAAGAGTTGCCCAATGAACTCTCTCAGCTCGAGGGACACGATGAACTTCATATACACCCTCCTGTTAGTTTCAGAGCTTTCACAACAAGTCTGACCATCGAAATATAGGGCGGTCGTCCAGGCGTTCGTCATGACATATCCGTGGATCCAGTCCGGGTTTGATCGCTCTTGGTCAGCGATCGTCTTCGAAATGGCATTGAACGTGGCCTGGCCCACCTGATCTGTCAGAAACCTTTGACAAATGCGGTTGGTGCTCTACTGATCTTCGAATCGTCGGGCGGGAGTGTGGAGCCAGGATTCCCTCTCTGCACTTGTCGCTGTAGCGGAAGGAAAATCGAGCATCGCCTTTTCGATGACGTTTTGAATACGCCGACCGAATGCTCATCTGCTTTCGTAGAGTCCAAGTCTCTGAGGCGTACGTCAAGGCAGGAAGGACCGCGGAATCGAAGAGGTGGGCACGGAGCTTGGTGTTCTTCGTCTTCTTCGCTACTCCCTCGATGTTCTTGAAGGCTCCCCAAGCCGCTCGCTTCCTCCTGCTCATATCTGGAGCTAAGTCATTCATCATATTGATTTCACGACCTAGGTACACATAGCTAGAGCATTCAGAGATGGTCGTTCCGTTGAGCGTGAATGGGGCATCAGATACCAATCCGTTTCTCATAAACATCGTCTTCGTTAGATTCAGCCGTAGACCGATTCTTCCACACGCGCAGTCGACAGCCAGCATTCGTTCCGCTTGCTCGATGTTTGGTGTTATCAAAACGATGTCGTCAGCAAAGCGGAGATGGTGTAGTTGCCGACCGTCGATCTTCACTCCCATGTCTTCCCATTCCAGTTGACGCATGACGTTCTCGAGAGAGGCGCTGAAGAGCTTGGGCGAGATGGTGTCGCCCTGTCGGACCCCTCTCTTCACATCAATGATGATCTCCTTGTAGAATGGTGAGATCTTGGTCGTGAAGTTGCTGTAGAGCTCACGAAGAATCCTGATGTACTGAGTAGGAATACCCTGGTTGCCCAGGGCTTCGATAACCGCTTCTGTCTCAACGGAGTCGAAGGCTTTCTTCAAGTCGATGAACGTGAGACATAACGGCATCTTGTACTCTCGCGACACTTCGTTGAGCTTCGTTACCGTGTGGATGTGATCGATCGTGCTGAGTCCTCTTTACGGAGACCCCCCCCCCCTGCATTACTCGCATTACGTCCTTCGTCTCTTGGTTGTGCCAATCCTGTTTCAGGATGACGTGTGAAAGAGTTTGTAGACTACAGACAGCAGGCAGATTGGGCGATAATTGCCAATGTCGTACAGGTCTCCCTTCTTGTACAGCAACACAGTCTTGCTGGTTTTCCACGAGGTGGGTACCTTGCATTCCGACAGGTAGCGCGTGAAGAGTCGAGCCAGAGTTTTGACGAGAACTGGCGGAAGATTCTTCAGATGTTCGGGTCTGATCCTGTCGGGACCGGGTGCCGTACGATTCTTCACCGACGAGATGGCATGTCGGGCTTCAAGAGAAAACTGCAGGAGATGACTATCCATCTGCTCATGCGGTATGGTTGCAGAAGTGACGTGGCTGTCAAAGAGATTCCGGTATAGAAGTCGTGAGATGAATGCTCTTGCCCTTCTGGATGCGTATGATATGTTCATCCGGACGCTGCGCGCGGTCATCTTGGTCTTTCAGTTGGCAAAGGTCGCGGGCCGGCGCTTGCGGTATGCTTTTCCCAGCCTCTGCGGCTTCCACCAATACTGCTGCTCTTCTCTCCTTGAGGTCTTCTTTTATCGCTCCTCTGCATAGCTTCGCAAGCTCAGACGTCAGCTGGTAATTGCCTGCGGCTCGTGCGGCTCCACGTTGGCGAATCAGCTCGAGAGTTTCCAGAGATAGACGCTTCTTGGTAATCTTGGAACCCTCTGACTTCTTGGCGCAGTCGTGAAGATGTGCAACAAGCCGTTCGTATTCCTCGTCGATGTTGTCGACAGAATCCTCCCAGAGCCCAGCGAGAGAAGTGAAGTGATCCCAGTTGATGAAGGTCTGCGCGACTCGTTCTTGAACTATTCAGGCTCTTTTTTCTCCTTGCATACGTGAACGCGGATCTTGGCGGAAGGGGACGGTGGTCGGATCCCGTGTAGAACTTAGGGACAACAGCGACATCGGTCAGGCAAAACATTCGATTGCAGATAATGTGATCGATCTCGTTATGGAATTGTCACCGGCAGACGTCTGTCCATCGTAGAGAGTAGGCTTCTGAAACTTGCGATTCCAGGATAGGTATGGTCGAGACATGATAAACTCAGACAGACCTTTCTCCTTTTGGGCTACATTCCATCCGTTCCAGTTCCGATGTTAAGGTTCCAGCAGATTCTTCTTGGTCCGATCTTTAAGCGGTCGAAATTCCCGACAGATGCGCCTTGAAGAGGTATGATCTTCCTTGGTTAGAATTCTCCAATTCCATATGACGATTCGAGTGATATGCTTCGTCGTAGCTTGATGTTTGCCGTGCGTAGGCGACGAAGATTGTCAAAGCTGGATTGAACCACATCTTCTCAGTCGCAAACGTCCGATTCGGGTCGTCAGATTTTCGTACGAATCGATGTTCATGGCCCAAGCTCGGTGTTGACGGAGGCGCCACCAGCCGCAACGATCCTGCTTGCTTCGCATGTTCCGAGGAACAGTTCTTCTCCAGTCTCGTATACGGCGTGTAGCGAGCGATGCCTCCTCGTCTCGGTCAGTCCGATAGCGTCGTACTTTTCCTGGCTTGCAACATCAGATCTTCGATGTGAGCTTCCGATGCAAGCGTCCGTGCGTGTGATAAAGTACAGTGTATTGTCCTGGAGCGACGTTAAATCTACTGTTGGCCCTGTTGATTCTTGGCGGCTCTACGAGCGGTCCCAGCCGGACGTCGCCCTGTCGGTGGTTCCCTCAGGTTCAGGGGAATGAGGCCCATAACTGTTACTGTTTTCGGCGATAAGAAGTTTAAACCACGCGTAGCTCGCCAGGCTCTGACGTGGCACCCTCGCACTGGGTACTTTTTGGAACAGTCCAAAACGTTCAACTCCACGCACGTGACGGCGGCGGGATAGAATTTGTGGGGATTAATCACTATGTATATTGAATAAATTTTCATGAATTATGATGGTGCAAGATTTGGGCTTCTTCAATGACTTCCCATTTCGTAGGACGGTGTTCTTGTTGATATTCACTGCACGGTGTTGATTGGCAGAATTTGCGATTGGTTACAGCATGACGAGAGGTTTGTACATAGCAAACAACAATTCCTCTGTCATATCGAGTAATTTTTTTATAATTCCAGGCAAGATTTACTACTAGAAATTCGAAAGGAGAAGCTCTACAGTGACCTGGATGAATTGTCTAAGCTTAAAGCGCAAAATTTTCGAGAATAAGATCCAATCTTATAGTATATATTGTATATTTGTACATAAAAATTAATGTTTTAACATTGATTTGTGATTCTGTTAAGATTGAGTTGTCAAGCATATGCTATCTACGCCCCTTCAATGTCCGTGTCGTAATGTTTATCGGTCCGTGCATATGTTATTGTCTCTTTGTTTCTCTGCCTTTCTCCGTGTTTCGCACTCTTTCTTTCTAGCTAGCGTGGGTGAACACCGGTTTTCCATTCAAAGCTTGTTCGCTCCATGGGGACGGCTTTTCTTACCTTCGAAGCGCTCACCTACTCTACTAACCTGCTTTTGAATATTGTTTCAAAATACCATAGGCTGTGATCGGTGAAGTAGGGCAACCTAGGGGGGGACATAAGAATGAGCGGTACAGAGTAAGCAAGGATAGTTCTGGAAATGTCACCAGGAGCATGGGGGTAAGTGTTGAAAAGACATCTTCTTTTTTTAATGTCGGATAATCGCTTTGGAATTTTATTTAATCTAGGGCTTCCGTTACCGCTATCTCAAAGACAGTCTGCATTCATTTGTCCAGGCCCCTCTTTGGACAGGATAGTCCCCACTGTAAGGGTGGATGATGAAATAGTTTCGCAGCTCAAAAACACGAGAGGAAGGCCACGCCCGCTCGACGTTACGGAAACCATTTGCCCCCACCCCCCCCACAGACCGCGGCATCCAGAAGTTCATTTTTTAGGGTTATGATGGTGAGCGTTTTTCGCTTAGTGGATCTCTGGACCGTTTCAATGGCCGAGAGTTAGCGTGGAGTTTTAAGGTTGATAAGGAGGAAGAGGAGGCAGCAAGCGCGGAACTCTCCAGGAACACGGCCCTTTCTCGCTTATGAACGTGCGAACGCGCCGTCCCATAGGGGTTCTTATGGGGACCTTTAGGCGGTCCTTTTTTTCCTTCACTGGCAGATCACCTGCTACCGTTATTAGAATTTGAGCAGCACAATTCCTCACTTTTGAACTCCGGGCGCGCTTTTAACAGGAATCCTGGAAAAAAGGGATCAAATCATGTTGGGGAGGGGGGGCAAGTGGCTGCTCTCTACCGCCGGAGCGTCTTGCGTTGCCGTTGTGTTATTATACCGCGTATGTTTCATACCGCGTCTTGGTACATCCATATGCGAAAGTGCTGAAGGGCGTGGTTACCCACTTCAGTTTTGAATGGTGAATGTGACACAGAAGTAGCAGGGTTGAACGTTTTCCGCTTTATACGCTTTATCCAAGGACCTAATAACACGTTCTCCGCCATTGACCTGTTTCATATACATCCTGTGTACTGTAAGTATAGATTAAGCCTCTGGATTTCGTTGCTCCCAGAAGTACGTTTTTCAGTCACTTCGTCCTGCCTTCAAAAATATGGGTAAAAGGCGCTTCACAAAAACGCCGATCTCTGGTGAGTTTTTCATTCTTGTTCTTTTTTTTTTTTTTTTGTTGGAAAGTAAAGGGAGGGATGATGCTCCAAAAGCGCTGGATGATGGAAAGTTCCTAACGAGCAGGAGAAGTGGGATAGGTTCTGACTGTTCCAGCAATGGGGCGGGAGGTGATCATCGTCGCGGTGACCAGAATGGAGAGAACGGAGTGTTTCTGGACGAATAGAAATGAGTGCGTGGTTGGATACCCCCTTCCTTGAAAAGGGTTGAATATATCCCCTGCGGATACAGCACCTCACCTATCTGAGACCGCACTTGAGAACCTGAGGCATAACGGTCACACTAGTGCAGGGTGTCATCATCGGCACGATTGGCTCTATATTATTGGAACAACTGCTGTCTATATACCCTAGTCTAGATATAGTTTTGCTCGCTCGGATGCTGGGACGTGTCAGCGTTTCGCGCAGTGCCAACATTTTTTCTTTTTTTTTCTTTTGGCAAGCGATGATACTGTAATATGTCGTGCTAATCAGTCGTTCTCCACTTGTTGTTTTTACTTACCCATCTTGGCAATTGGTGGAGAAAGGGTTTGGCTGCGCTCAGGCACATCCGCGCGGACATGCCCCATCATCCGCAGCGAACCAGACTATAGTGAGGTGAGAGGATTGAGACTGAGGTCGGAAGGGGTATTGCATTTTTTCGCTCACCTTGTGCGTGAATCATGTGCACATTTATAAAGTACTATTAGGGTGTTCTGTTCATGAACGGTCCTTCATTCATCCCGAGTTGTAGAATCTTATCTTCAGTTACTCTCATAGTACTTTCGCTACCACGGCTTTCTCCTTGTCATCACTTTCAGCTGGTTTGTGATCTTATTTCTTGCTAACACTCTTTCTGCCTTATTTTGATTTTTACATTTCAACGACAATATTCACAATGCGCACTGATCTTCTGGGGCTGCGCTTAGGAATAGAGGCGTAGTGGTGCGACGTCTCCTTTACGTAGAGAGAAAGAGAGATAGAGTGAGCAACATAAAAAATGCCGGGGTACATCCTTATGAACATTTCGAAGTTCTATATGAGTTTTTCTTAGCGTACGGAAGAAATCTTGAAGGCTCTGTTTATGTAGACATTCCTTCAAAGAAAAACTGTACAATCACCTTCGTGATACTGCTTCTTGCTGTGCGAAGTATAGCTGCTGTAGCGTGCGTTTTGCTACGCTCAAAAGTGCCCAGGTACGGGGCTCTTCAT
Source organism: Cooperia oncophora (assembly GCA_036418165.1). Classification (NCBI taxonomy): domain Eukaryota; kingdom Metazoa; phylum Nematoda; class Chromadorea; order Rhabditida; family Trichostrongylidae; genus Cooperia; species Cooperia oncophora. The sequence continues at coordinate 7,086 of MU914662.1, forward strand.
GCTACGCCCGCTTACCGCACTGTCGGCCACAAGCCTAAACGCGTCACTTATCTGCTCCCTCTCACTTTTGAATGTTATCTACCTCTGGCTGCATGCTAGATGTAGGATTTTGGTTTCGACGTTGGTGTACTGTATATGAGGCGGGTGAAGACGGAGGAGTATACGCCCCTGGGTAAAAAAAAAACCATCACCTTTCAGCCTCATTCCCATGCGGTTTGTGATCAGAGAAAGTGGCACGCTGCTGTGGCGGCGGACCCTTCACCCCCCCCCCCACATGTTACCGCTCTCGGAGTTGAATGTCCAGTTCTGGCATGTTTAGAACCCTTACAGCAGGAGGCATTTTTTTTTTTACGCATTTGTGTGGAAGGCAGATTGAACCGTGGCACTGTGATCACTCATCCTGTCAGATAATGCAGTTCAGTCTTAATCTTATATTCACGCTTTGTTACTCTGTGAAACATTTGGTAGGTAAAAGTTTGTGTCTATTTTTTCTAGCGGATGCTATGCTGCTTCTGTGCTACTACTTGTCTTTGTGGACTGCTATCCCTTGTTTCTCGTCGCTTTCAAAAACCCAAGGCACGATAATTTGAACTCGGTCTAAAATGGTAGTAGGAGTGCTTTATAGTGGAAAAAATGGCGAAAAAGCGAAGTGAAATGATAAAAACCTGCAAAAATGTTTTGCACGATTTAGAAAGCAGTTTAGGACGAGTTTCCCGTTTTTATCGTGGCAATAACCGCTACGGTAGATATGGCTGCATGTACGTACCCATATGTCCATGCATGCAGCCGCTTCTTTCGATCCCTTCATTTTATGCTTCATATTGTACTTCGCAAATGAAGCGACACGAGCACCAGCATCGGTCGGACATTTGTGGGCGGGCGGGCGCGGTGGGCGTCCGGTCGGTATGTTGCAGCTTGATAGGGCGCTATAAAGGTACCTTCCTTGGAGAAGGCGCCACGCAGCGCTTCTTCAAGGGCCCCAGATTCTGCCCTGCTAGGCATATTAATCCTACAGGTCTTAGGTATGTATTGCGCCATCTTTCCCTATGTTAAAGTTCAGGTCAAAGCCTACTACTTATGGCATACTCTGACTTTTCGCTCGTTTTAGGTCACTGGTCCCAGAGATTTAGACGTATGCGGGTATACAATCCTCGTGCAACATTTGAGCAAGCGGAATTGATCTCTAAGCTCTTCGAAGAGAGTAAGAAAAACAAAAAGCAGAGTGTAAAGCAAAAACAGAAGACAACAGAAAGTGAAGAAAAGGTACAGGTAATATAATTACAACCCACTTTTCATTTTTTCTACGGAAGAGAGTTTTTGAAAGGTCATGAGCATCCATATATTCCACGGCCGCTGCGAGTAGGGAGAGAAACCATATTTTCATTGATAAAGGATGTTAAGTGCTCTTCAACTTTTTTTAGACTATCAACTTCACCGACCTTCCAAGCGACATTCTGCTCAAGATTTTCGGCTACATATCGAATCCAATCGAATACACTAACCAAGCGTCGCAGTCTAATTATCCTTTTGGAGCTCGCCGAATCATAGCTGTGAAGGTGAATGTTTCCTTATCTTATTTTGGCCATTGAAATTTGTTACTTTTGCCGTTCTCTACAGAGGCTGTATCGGTTACGATGTGTATGCAAGAGGTTCAGGGATGTGATCAACGAATTTCATCAACACTTACCTAAACCGTCGATTGGGCTTCGATTACAAGTAATAATCTGCTTGTTGATTATACAACTATTACTTGGTGATCGGAAGCTGTTATAAACGCGATTTGTGACGGTGTTTTGTAGGCTCCGGTGGAACGCGATCGAAATTACGGCGGTTATGTTGTCGCATACATATATGGTGAAAGTGGTAGACGATATTTTTCTAAGTGCGTGGTGATCAATGAGGTTCCTTCTGCGATTTTGTGAGTCATGCTTTTGTTTATTGTGTACATGAATCACTGGGTCAGACAACAGCAATAATTTATGATTTCTTTACTCAAACGTGATGCTTATGATGTGGGATACCACGTTACGTTCGGACTAGAAGCGTTCCCCAATACAAACCCAATATGTCACTGGTCACTTCAGATATCTCGAGCAGCTTCTGACAATTTAGTCGAATGAGAAATCAATAAAATTTATTCCCGTTGGTTTTGCAAGACCCGAAGATTTTCGAGAAGTTGAGTCAATGAAGTAATTATTTGGAGTTCTAAGCTGCCGTGCGCTCAAACTTCGAAACAGAGGTCTCACAGTTCGGGTGCAGGGCAGCTACAGGGCAAGGCGTGTGGTGGAGTTTCCCTATCGCGGAAGTGGGGGGGAGTGGTCGTATTCTGCTTGGTGGGAAATTTTTCTTCTATTCGGCTGCACGGTAACTACGCATAACTTTACTACTTTCGTTAGTTGATTGGGTGATTCCGGTTTTGCCTCTACCCTGCTAGACAGACATAGAAGGGTCGTATTGTGAAAAATTCTCACTAGTTCCATGGCCTGCTTTTACATGACATCTTATCTCTGAAGATACTTTCGTCCGTAGTATGCCAGCGGTTGTCTCTCACTGTGGTTTTGGAACTTCACATCAGCTATCATGACATACAACCTTGTTCTATGCATACGCTGGGGCGTTTCAAAGTGACTGGGTTCGGTGCGACGCCATTCTGATCTCCACCGATTGCCGCAGTTGCTGGAGAATAGGCAGGCGCTGCGTTAAACCTTGCCCCTAAAATGCCGCAGCATCTGCGGAGAACAAGACTCTGAGACGCATGAGAAGCATTCAATTTGTTGTCATGATACGCACTGTTTGAAACGTGCTCTTGTTCTGTTCTAGCCCAGCCCAAATCTGCACGTTCCTCATAATCAAAGGATTGGTGTTAACGGACGCTTTGATGGATATGCTATTAAGCCTGGATCTGTCAAAGGTGAACATTACAGGTTGTTTTAGCGTTGTAACCTAAGTTCCACATTAGGCTGCGTTTATACTTTGCGGCAGCGTAGCGTAGCGTAGCGCAGCGTAGCGTAGCGCTTCCAGCGTACGCCAGCGGCAGTGCCGGGGAGAGGATGCATATCGATCTAGCGTTCCCAGCGTCACGCTAGCGCTAGCGTTTCTCCAGCGTTTCACCAGCGTTTTGCTAGCGTTTGCAGCGGCAGGGGAGTAGAGACTATGGGAGAGCTGGAGGGTACAAAACACATCGATTGCGCGTCTCTCACTCGCCCTCAGTCTCTACAATACACGTCGATTCCGCGTCTCTGACGGCCACATAGTCTCTACAATACACATCGATTCTGCGTCTCTGACGGCCACATAGTCTCTACAATACATCGATTCCGCGTCTCTGACGGCCACATAGTCTCTACAATACACGTCGATTCCGCGTCTCTCACATAGTTCTC